>PVJX010029967.1:0-22412 GCA_004027295.1 Dolichotis patagonum
ACTCTGTCAAATGGGAAGTTGGGAGCCATGTTAGGAGGGATGGTGACAAAGAGGGCTTCTGATAGGACAACTTCAGGAGACCTTGGGGCACCTGAGTGGGGGAGGGCCTAAGCAGAAGAGAGGATGTTTTACAGTCTCCCTATCCAGCCCCGTGACCGTCCCTAAATCCCCACACTTCTCCCTGCACTCACTGCCCTCACTCCTTTCTTTTTGCACAAACCTCATTTCCCTTCCATAAATATGTTGTAAGAATCGCAAACACTTCTGTCCACAACTAGACAGCAGCTATAGGATGATGATACAATGACATCCAGAATCCCACAACAAGGCCTGTGGTCCAGGTCTGGCACTCAGATTGTGGTAGTCATAGCTACAAGCAAGCAGGACAAGAAAATCCCTGAAGGCATGCTGGGAGTTGTAGTTCTCAGGCATGGACTTGTGTGTTAGCCCACACAACTGGAATATTTGACTTGAGATGGGAGAGGGAAGTGCCTAGATCAGTCTAAAACAGTGATTCTAGTCTCATACCTCCAGAATACACAGTACATTACTGATTCAAACCTGTCTGTATAGGGTTGGGGATATAACTCAGTGACACAAAAGTCCTCCATGAATTTGACCCCCAGTGCCAAAAGAAAAAAGAAAAAAAAAAGTCTGTCTGTATAGGGGGAAAAAAATCTGTCCGTATAGGGCAAGGGCGCAGTGGTAGAGTACTTGCCTAGCATTTGAGTTTCCAGATTTGATTTTCAGCACCACAAAGAATTAAAATGTGTCACTACTGTTATCAATTGCTAGGGTTCTTGCTCATTTTGGACAAAACTCACGTATAGGCAAAATGTAGAGCACTTTTAGTCTTAACAACCCTGAGCTTTAAATGGCAGTGGCTATCAACTCCTAGTGTTAGCGGCCTTTTTCCACTCTTCTCACAGCCAGAGCCAGAAGCTACCAGCAGGCCTGGGAAATTCTTCCAGTGATAAGAGAGGGCAGCACTCAGCAATCTCTGTTGCCCTCTGTCGTTGGTTGCTGCAAGGTCATCTTCAGCATTACTAGCCCCAGCTGCTTTGGGTGCCAGTGGTTTTTGGTGTTACCTGCGCTTAGTGTACCAGTTCAGCATGATCATTCCAGATGGAAATCATGAATAGGCAGAAATATGCTACCAGGCTTTATTAGAAATTATGCTACAGGGGCCAGAGCTATAGCTCGGCAGTACAAGCTCCTGCTCGGCAAGCATGAGGTTTGAGTTTGATCCCTGGTACCAGAAAAAATAAATAAATAAAATGAACAAATAAATAAATAAATGCTGCAGTTTAAGGGAGAATAGTACACAGACTAACCTAGTAAGTTACTTATAAAGAAGAAAAAAGTGGGATTGCACATCATTGTGGTTTAGATGTAGACTGCCTCCTCAAACTCTCACAGTTGTGGGAAGTAATTGGATCATGCCAGTGCTATATTCAGGAGTGGATTCATCCACTGATGAGTTCAGAAGCTGAATGCACTGTTAGAAGGTGGGGTCTTGTTGAGGGTGTGACCTGGAAGGGTACTTCCTTGTCTCTAGCTCCTCCCTTCTCTCTCAGCTTTCTGGATGCCTTGACATGAGCAGTTCTCTTCTGTTTCTGGACCCTTCCAACTGCCACTTCTGTTGGAAGCAGAAGTGGAGGCAGCTAATCATGGAATGAACCCACTGACACTGTGAGCCAAAATAAACGTTCCCTCCTTTAAATCCTGGGTGGCAAATATTTTGTCCCAGCCAAGGGAAAGCAAACTCAGACACACATATGCAGTGTCAGATATTCAGTTACTAGTCATGAGTAGGGGAGGAGACTCTTGCTGACTTGACTGTGGATGGCTACAGAGGGATAGAGTCACCCAAAGATGCTGCAGGGTGGAGTCACCTGGGATGCCTGGGGACCAAGTGCTTGCTGCAGCCAAATCAGATCTCTCCCAGAGCAGCTGTGAGGACTCTTGTAGTCAGCTGCAAGGTGTTTCAGTCCTTCTCTCCTATTTCACCAACACTCTGACTAGTGTCTGGCTTTAACTTTAACACACCTCACCCCCTAAAACCCAACCAGGCTCCCTTTCAACAGTCCAGTGCTTGTCTATTTATTTAATTATCTGTTTATTGACCCCTCCCAAAATGTGTGAATATCAGCACATAAACTTTACAAAGTGGCCAGACTAGGGCAGAGGGGCCCAGATGCTTCTTGAGTCCTACACCACTCAAGCATTCTCTCAAAATCCATCATCCTGGTAGTCTGTCCCATTGTGTCACACAGGTTGCTTCTGCAACACGTTTCATTCCTGCGCTCATGGTTCCTCCAACTCTGGTGGCGTACTTGGCCACTTCCCCATCTTGTTTGGGCATGAATCCACCTCAGAAACCAGGCTGTGTCCTGTCTATCTGCCCCTCTTCCCCATGAATAGGATAGGGAGCCTCTGTCTTCTAAGCCATAAGCCTCTCTGCTCTCAGCTCCTTCTGTTGCCCACTCTTGAAGATAGTGGTAAGCGCCTTCGACACTTGGACTGAGGCAGGAAGGTTGCAAGTTCAAGCCCAATTTAGTGATCTAGCGAGACCCTGTCTAAAATTGAAAAATAAAAAAGGTCTGGGGCTGTAGCTCAGTGTAAAGGCTCTGGGTTCAATCTTTAGTACTAAAAAGAAGGAAGAGGAGGAGAAGAAAGGCAAATCTATCCACCTTACTCCATCTGTCTCTTGTTTCCTCTGAGACTATGTAATCTCTCTCTCTCCCTCCCCTGTCTCTGTCTCTCTCCAAGTGACACCATCCTCCGTGTTATTGTGAAGCTATGGAACTCTCACCAGACACTGCCACTATGCTGTTTGGACTTAGCTACTGGAATATCCTTTCTTTCGCTTTCTTACTTTTTTTCAAATTGTGATTTTTTTTTTACTATTCCATGACTAAGCTTTTTTCTTCATAAAAATATCCAGGCTCAGGTATTTTGTTATACCAACACCAAGACAGAGTCCATGTCCTGACCAGTAGTCAGTACCTAGCAGCTCCTGTCCCTACCTTCTGCATAGCCAAGCCTTATCTGCCTGCAGCCTTGCAGGAAACTTAATTGTAAGCTTGTGAGAGACCTGGAGACAGAACCACCCAGTTCATCCACCCCAGATCCCTGACCACAGGAACTATAAAATAATAGTGTATTTTCTGGAGGTTTATTTGCTTGCTTGTTTGTTTTTGTTTTTGCTTTGTTTTTTGTTTTGGTTTGAGACAGGGTCTCCTTATGTAGTTCAGGCTGGCCTTGAACTAGAGGCCATCCTCCTGCCTTAGCATCCTTAGTGCTGGGATTATAGGCACGCACCCCCACATTTGGCAAATGTGTATTGCTTTAAGTGTCTAAATTTTGAGATAACTTGTTATACGGTCATAGATAAGTAATTCACACTTCTGTTTTTATACACTCAGTTCCTTGTTATATTCATTCCAGTCTTAGCTCAAATGCTGACTTTAGAAATATTTTCTGCACATTCCCCTTTCCCCTTGTTCTCAGTCATAACACTGTGTTTATTTTCTTTTTAGCATTGTCCAGTCAGTCAGTCAAATATTTATTATGTACTTCCTATGTTCAGGCATGGAGATGGTGGTGAACAAATCAGCCAACAAAGAAACACATAGTGGGCTGGGAGTTTAGCTCAGCAGCCACAAGTGCCTGCTTGACAAGTGCAAGGTCCTGAGTTCAATCCCCCGGACCAAAAAGAAAGAAAGACAGAAATGCATAGCATGTCAGGTGGTTCTGTGCTCTTAAGGAATAAACAGGAATTTCAACATGACTGAAACTTCCTCCTGAGCTTGCCGAAGAGCCACCTTCTCACAAGACTTTCCTTTGCCAAGCACCTGAAAGTGCTCTAGCTACTGAAATCCTTTATTTTTTGTTCACTTGAAATCAATTGTTCATTCCCATTGTTCAGGGAAGTCACATGCCCCACAAAAAAAGAACAGTGTCTCTCTGGAGACCACTATGCCCATTGCTTTTAGAATGTACCCTTGGCCAGGGATTTAGCTTAGTGGCTCAAGTGCTTGCCTGGTAAGTGCAAGGTCATAAGTTTGATCCCTGGTACAAAAAAAAAAATAGAATATACCCTGACACAGTCAGGTGTGGTGGTACTTGGGAGGCTGAGGCAGGAGGATCATTGCAAATTTGAGACCAGCCTGGGTTACAAAGTGAGGTCAAGGCCAGCCTGAACTGCATAGTGAGACCCTGTCTCAGAAAGACAAAAAAAAAAAATGTACCCTGGCATGTGGCAAGGACCCAATAAACATCTGAATAATAGATATATGTTTCTCAAAATAGTCAACAAACAAACCCACTAAAATGTTCTTCCAGAGAAGACAGAACAAAGTAAGTTTGCATAGAGCTGTCATGAGCATTCCATTAAGCAGTTACAGATGATTAATTTGACAATTTAAATGTTTTGGAAAAATTGAGAAGAGGGCACCGTCAGAGGAACAGAGGACAGATCAGAAACTGGGGATTCTCTGAGGGTTCCACAGCATAACTGCTTTTGTAATGATGAGGAGGGAAGGCACTGCTTTACAAAGAAAATAGATTGTTTCCAGTTGACAGAGCCCTGGGTGCTGGTCCCAGCCCCCGGGAGAGTCCTTCCCCGTCATCACGTGTCTACTGCACAGGTGCTCGGGGTTTCTCCCCTGGGCCTCCCTGAAGGCTGATGAAAGAGGAATTCTGAGATATCCAAAATTAAGTTACAAGTCAGAGAATGGAGGGAAGAAAGAGATAAGTTTGTTTTCGTGATACTGAGGATTGAATCCAGGGCCTTTGCACTGAACTACATTGCCAGCTTTTTTTTGTTTTTTTTTTTTTGTATTATTAATTTTGAGACAGAGCTCACTGAACTGTTAAGTTTCCCTGGTGGGGCTCAAGCTTGCCATCCTCCTGCCTCAGCCAGAGTACAGCGATTCCGCGTGTGCGCCACCACCTGAACTGAAGAGAAGTTCATTTTTACTTACAGTTTTAAACTAAGTCAACAACAACTAGAGGTAGAAGAGGAGGAGGAAGAGAGAGGGAGAAGGAGAGAGAGGGAGAGAAGAAAGGAGGGGGAGGAGGAGGAAGAGAAAGAAAAAATGGATCTAAGTGCCTTTTCCCTATGCTGAAGAGAACCCATCGAGTCCACATTCCATTCTGCTTTTAGACCCAACCAACTCAGAGGTAGCAAAAGCTTCCCTTTGGCTGACTTCTTGTCCTGCCTCTCTTGTGGATAGCCTATGTAGGTTGAGTGTCAATGATTTGCATTTCTTTTCCCTCAAATTTCATCATGAAACACCCTGGGCACTTTCTCACTGCTATCTGGCTATGCTTAGGGAATTTGCCCTAGAGCAGTCTTTCTACTTTTGGATAAGAGCTATAGCAGGTCAATAAACGCTTTATTTCAAAGATCTCTTAGTAGAGGCCAGGGATTGAATTTACCACCAGGCACCTGTGAGTTCAATCCCTGGTACAAAAAAAAAAAAAAAAAAAAAAAAAAAAAAAAAAAAAAAAGGAAGGGGTGGGGGAGAGAGAAAAGAGAAAAGAGAAAAAAAGAGAAGAATGGGGCTGGGATTTAGTTCATTGGCATAAGTACCTGCCTGGTAAGCACAAGATTGTGAGCTCCATCCTTGATAACAAAAAAATTTTAAAAATTAAATAAACCAAAGATCTCTTAGAAAAATAAAAACCTTGATTTAACAAGGCCACTGAACTCTCTAGAAAGTAGAAGTGTGGGTGTCAGTACACAGTCCCCTTTGTTCAGCCTCAGACCAGCAGTGGACCCAAGTTGGGGTCTTTTCCTGCCTGCAGGCTTTGGTAAATACCCAGCACAGTACAATAACAGTAATCGCTGTGGCTGGATAATGTATGTAAACCAAGGTGGAGTCTCCCCATCTCTTATCCCCACACCTTCCTGAGCCATCTGAGGACCGCACTGCTTTCAGCGCTGCAGTGTGGAGAGTGGTACTACTCCATTTTGTGCTGCTATAAAGAGAGGGGGGGGGAGAGAGAGAGAGACAGAGATAAATTTATAGTGACCAGAAACGTACTGCACAGTTCTGGAGGCTAAGAAGTCCAATGTCAAGATGTTGGCAACTGGGAGGTCTTGCTGCATCATAACAGAAGACATTACGTGGTGGAAGGGCAGAGAGAGTAAACCCACCATCAAGATATGGGACCAGCTCCCATGGTACCACCATGAGTCCATTCATGAGGGTGGAGCCTCCTCCAACTAATTGTCTCCTCAAGGTCCTACCTCCCAACCCTGATACAGTGGCAACTGAATTTTAGCATGAATGTTGGAGAGAGCACACATTCTAGTCATAGCAGGATGTCCAGGATGTTGAACGGCTTTAGGGAACCAAGGCGCAGAGAATCATGATGATATACGAACAAGACAGATACAGTCAGGGCTTGTGGAGAGGGTAAACCTTGATGATTTCCCCAAGGCACCTTGAAAGAGAATTTAAAACTGATATGTCTCCAAGAGGGGCTCCCGTGCCTTTCTCTTTCTGAATAGTTTGGAGATGTCTGAGAAGGGACCTTACCCCATTTTTCAGAAAGACAAGAGCAAGGGCTGGGGGAGGGGAGACTAAGGTGCAAGCTGGGTGTGGTGGCACATAGTGAATCCAGACTAAACTACCTAGCAAGATGCTGGAGAGAGAGAGAGAGAGAGAGAGAGAGGAAGGAGGCAAATGCCAGTTGTGCCAAGGAGATGCTGAGACCAAGACAATTCTGTGTCCCTTCCCAGCTCCACTCCCAAGCAATCCTGGAGAAAGGGAAAAGAAAAAACATCAAGCTGACCTTACGAAACACCTACCACCTGATAGAAAAGGAGCAAGAAATAGAAGTTTAATAAAATGAAAGGCAGAATCACATTTCTTGCACATCTTTGTTGTGGTTCTGTATAGCTTGTCTTTGCAGGGCTGGGCATGAGCCTCATGCTTTGTGTGCGCTTTCTCTGGGCCACACTCCAGCCCTGTATCATTGTTTTAGTGGAGGATTCACAGTGTGGTTAGTATGTCTTTTATAACTGTACCTCCCCTAATCACAATCAACTGCTGAATGTTATCAGCATCCCTACTTTATACAGGGGAAAACAGGCAGAGAGAGGCAGGTAACTGACCCAAAAGATCAGATAGCTAATAAAATCTGCAGTTTGAAGTGTTCTGGGCTCAGAGCTCCTTATGTGCCTTGAAAAACAATTTCTTCTGATTCTCAAAACCACATGGGAGGTGGATTTTATATTCATTTGATATGTACAGATGAAGACATTAAGATGCAGAGTAAATAATAAATAGTACCAGGCTAAAGTCAATTTTGCAGACAGAATCCTCACACAGGTCTGGGTAATTAGGGCCCTTCCAGTTAAATGGCGTGAGACAGCAATGTTATACTTATGGAGTGTATTGGTTGGGAACTGAACATGGTTTGTCTCTCTCTGTACAATGTCTTGGCCTTCATCTGGGAAGACTCAGTCCTCAGAGGTGACTGGATAGCTGGGGCTAGACTCAGCCTCTGTTCTCTCCTGTGTCTGGTGGGTGACAATGGATTTCAGCTGCAACTTCAGCAGGGCTGTAGTGTGTGCAGTGCTGAACTTTTTCACAGTATGGCAGCTGGCTTTCAAAACTCCCAGAGAACAAGGTGGGCTTGCATGGTGGTTTCTTTTTTCTTTTTTAAATAGTGCCATCTCTGCTGTTCTCTGACAGTCAAGATAGTCACAAAGGAAGAGACTATGCTTACAAGGAAGAGATTCAGTCCTATCCCTACCATTTGATAGGAAAGTGTCAAGATCACACGATAAGGAAAAGCATGTGGCATGCATGCGAGCTTTGGTTGTAGCGTCTTTGGTGAAGTGCAATCTGCATATTCCCCCAAGTCACTGTGTCTGTGGTCTTCAACCTTCACTGCACACTAAAATCACTTTCTAAAATCCTGATGCCCACGCTATTCCCCGGACTAGTTAAACCAGAATCCCTGAGAACAGAGCTCTTTTTTGGGGCGGGGGGATGGGACGTGGTACTGGGAAATGAAGCCAGGACTTTCACACTGAGCTGTACACCCAGACCTTTTATTTTTTATTTCAATACAGGGTCTCACTAAGTCACTAAATTGCTCAAACTAGGCTTGAACTTGTGATCCTCCCGAGTGCTGGGATTACAGATGTTCACCACCATGCCCCGCTTATGGGTATTTTCTTTAACTTCTTGGTAATGATGATAAAGTTGTCTCTTGTGTATGCAAAGCACGTGGTACTGCATGAAGTCAGTTGTGATATAAGAAATAAACATTCATTTTTCTTCCCAGTTCCCGGCATAGACCTCTTGAAACCCTTGGAATTTCCTGATAGGTGTAAAAGAAGCATTTTTGTTATTCATAATAACCCACTTTCGAATATACTTGAGTTTGTAGTAATGAGGCAACTCTTGGAGGAGAAAACCTGACCACTAGAGGAACCAACCATGTGGTTAGAATTGAAACTCAGTTTCCGCTCCCCAACCCACAGGGAGGGGAGCGGGAGTGGAGATCGAGTCCATCACCACTAGCCAAAAATGTAATTATCATGCCCTTACCTTCGTATGAAACCTAAACAAAGGGGCTTGGAGAGTTCCGAGCACAGGGAGGTGCTGGGAGGGTGAGTTTCCCTGAGAGGGCCTGGAAGCTTCCACCTCACCTGCTCCTTACTTTGCCTGGTGCATCTCTCCCCTTGGGCTACTTCTGAGTCTCATCTTTGCTCATAAACCGCTAAATGTGCATAAGTGTTTCCTTGAGTTTTATGAGTCATTTTAGCAAATTGTCAAGCCCGAGGAAAGGGTGAAGGCCCCCCAGATTTACAGTTGGTGACTCGGAAGTATGGGAGGCCCGGGCATGAGACTGGCACGTGAAGCAGGTGAGTCCTGTGGGACTGAGCTTCTAGCCTGTGGGGTCTGCATTATGTTCATGTAGTTACTATCAAAGTTAAATCAGATTGTAGGACACACAATTGATGTCTTCAGAGAACTGGAGAATCGCTTGATGTGGAGAACCCAAAAGTTTGGTGTAAGAAGTGTGTAAAGGTCTAAGGGCTGGAGATATAGCTCAGCAGCACAGTTGCCTGCCTGGCAAGTGCAAGGTCCTGAGTTTGATTCCCAGTATCAAAAAAGAAGTATGTGAAGGCATACAGAAAACCAGTGAGGTTTCTCTTTAGTTGATGCAGCACTTCACTTTTGATGTTGTATTACTGGGGATTGAACCCAGGCAGAGCTGAGCTGCAGCCCTAGCCCTAGCCAGACTGACCCTAAGCCTGCAATCCTCCTGCCTCATGCTTCTGAGTAGCTGGGATTACAGTCTTGCACCACCATCTCCAGCAGTATTGTACTTCTGATATCAAGTGCTGATGCTTCTTGACTCATGATGGATTTATCCTGGTAAACTCATAGTAAGCTGAATATAGTATAAATTAAAAATGCATTTACTGCCAGGCATGGTGGTGCATGCTCCCAGCACTTGGAAGGCTGAGGCAAGAGGATCACCATGAGTTTGAGGCCAACTGTGGCTACGTAAGTGAGTTCAAGGCCAGCCTGCACTACATAGTGAGAACTTGCCTCAAAAAAAGAGCATTTACTATACCTAACCTACCAAGCACCACAGCATTCCCCTCATGGCCTCCAATATCATGAAAGAGTATGATATGGCAAACTGCTACCCCCAAAAAAGATTTAAAAAAATTTTTTGAGACAAGGTCTCTCTATGTAGCCCAGGGTGGCCTCAAACTCATGGCAGCCTTCTTGCCTCAGCTTCCTGAGTACTGGGATTATAGGTATGTACCACTACACCTGGCTAAGATCAAAATTCAAAGTTCGAAGTATACATTTTACTGAACATGAATGTATAACATTCATACTATTGAAAAATCAATAAATTGTTAAGTTGAACTCAGAGACCATCACATGTGAGAATCAACAAGTATATATTTCTTGTTATATCACAGCCTCATATCAGGTGTTTCCTCAAGTGATTGTTGGTACACAGGACCAACTAAAGTAAAGCACAAATGAACATTTTAAAGAAGTTGGAGTTAGGTATTTCTTTTTACAGTTAATTTTTAATTATAATACTTGACCCTGGCTTTTGGGGGTGTGGTTTTAGAGTTTCTTTTTTAAAGACACTGAGTAAAAAAGATAAGGTGGTAATTTTTCAGTACTAAGCAAACACAGTGCAGCCTCAGCTCCCATATGACAGAAGTCATAAGAGGGCCAACTAAAACATGAAGTTGGGAAAACCCAGAGGCCAATCATCAGTAGTGGTAGCTGTGACTACTACTATTGTTAGTACCATCTTTAAGGAGTGCTAGTTGCAAATTAACTTCGGGTCATTCTGAAATGTAAATCTCTATCTACATATCTGTATCTGAGGTTGGACCTTTGAGAGAGGACCAAGATGTTTGTAGAATGTCCAATTCTGTAGTGAGTTTCTCGATTTTCTGCAAAGGGCTGGGGATCCTCTGCATTATGGAAACATCACAGGGAAGTTTCTGCAAGCCCTTGGGGAGAAACAGAGGTCAGAAATTTTTCCAGTTCTCAGGAGGAACCCCAAAATTTAGGGAAACAGGCATTACCTGCAACCAGGAGAAGAAAAAGAAAGGGAGTGGAAAGGAGTGGAGACAGAAGAGAGAGATTCTGGACAGGATCCCTCCTGACCCAAATTTTCTGTGAGTCTGAGAATTACCTGAACCGTTCTTGGGACAGCCAGAGTCGGGGGGGGGGGAGCCAGTCAGAGGCTGAGTGTGAACAGCAGCATGTGAAGCCTCAGTGGCAGGTGTCAAAGGACCCAGTATGCAGGGAGTGACCACAACAGCTGAGGACACAGTGGTCCCCAGCCTTTGTCTTACCTCTCCGGTGGAAAAGAGGCTGATGTCATCTTTTGACAGTGAAGAAACCCAGGCTCAAGGGTGCAATTGACAGGAAATTAACAACTCTAGGGTCTCTCATAGTCAGTACCCTATGACTATCTTAGGTATGTAATGAAAAGGGGAAAGTCTAGGCTTTGGAACTTGGACAGACCTGAGTTCAATTTTCATATTTTATGAGTTACAGCTGTGTGGCTTTGGGCAAATTATTTAACTTCTTTGAATCTCAGTTTTCTGGTCTGAAAAATAGGATCAATAATAATATGTGTTATGGATTAAAAACTGATGGTCAACTTAACGCCAGCTGAATGAAATAAGCACGATGCTAAGTGTAGATGTTCCACCTGAGGAAAGTTGCCAGCATAAATAGAGATGTGGAGAAGGAGAAGCTAGGCATTGCAGGTTTCTCCTACGCGTTGCTGTTTGAGTTGTTGGTTCTCCTGGAGGAGCTCATCATCACTAGCTTCCCCAATGTGAGTTTGTCCACTGTCATCGGAGGAGCTCAGGGCCTTGTTGGTGAGAGTGGCTGGTTCACTTTGGGGGAGCTCTGGTCCTTACATCAAGCATTGCTTCCTGGCTCCAGAGGGGAAGACATGTGCCATTTAATCTCCAGGACAAATTTGTCATGCTGGCTTCCTGACATGTACTCAACTATTCTTATGGTGGGAGGAGCTCAGGACCTCCGTGTCGCTGAGGATGGCTGTGGTGCTTTTCAGGACAGCCCTGGTATGTATTATGAGCATGACTTCTTGGCTCCAGTGTAGAACCCTCAACCTACCAGCACAGCTCCTTCACCCCGCTGGCATAGACTTTCTAGCTTCCATGCTGACCTTTGGGCCTTCCCAGCATGGATCCGTAAATGAGAATGGCATGAGTCCTTCTAATGGGCTCTAGACCTCCAATTGGACTTGTGGGAGGCATTGTCATGAGCTCTGGGTCTTCATCTGGACTCATACAGGACATTGCTGTGGGATCCAGGCCCTTGGCTAAATGTTCTGGGTCTTTAGTGTTGTGGACAGATTTCCTGCACTTTCTTGTGTTAACTCTGGGTGACCATCATAAACTAATAGTATAAATTCTGTGTTCTGATTCTAATTTTCCCCCTCACAACCCCTGACTACAACATGGAGTTATCATAAGGATTAAAAGGAATAAAATCCATGGTACCCTTGCCACAGGGCTGGAGGTGTAGCTGCATGGTAGATCATCTACTTAGCATGTTCTGGGGCCGTTTCAATCTCCTGCACCACAAAAAGCAAACAAATGAATAAATGAAAACCTGTCATGGAACAGGAGCCCAAAACATGGGTGCTCTTGCTATGATTTTCCAAAGCTAACACCCAGATCTATGCCAGCAAGAGCAACTGCACAATGGTGCTGCAGCTGTTTGCCCATTGGGTCTAGAGCTGACCGAGGTCCTCAGGCCTGGTTCCAATCCTGCCAGCATCCCCTTTGTCCTTCCTCGCAGTTCATGCTTCAATCAGGCCCTGCTGACACAGTGGGCATGCAGTAAAGATTCAATGGATGAGCGTTTACATGGGAAGAGGAGCTCCAAGGCAAATCTGAAGGAGTTATAGACAATGAGGGAACTCTGGGCCCTTGCCGTCCCAGAAGAGGGGCCTGCCTGGGCTGCAGGTCAGCAGACAGTAAATGTGGAAGACTTTTCTTTTCTTTTCTTTTTTTTTTTTTTGGTCTTTTGGAGATAGGGTCTCACTATGTAGTTCAGGCTGGCCTTGAACTCACTATGTAGCCCCAGGCTGGCCTCAAACTCAAAGGAATCCTTCTGCTTCAGCCTCCTGAGTGGGGAGATTAAAGCTATGTGCCACCACAGCTGGCTCTCAGCTGTGGACTTTGTGACAGTTACAGCTTAGGTTCAGAGGAGAGCAGGTAGGGTCCTCAAGGCTTCCAGCTAGACACAGCCTGCTGTGATCCGTTACAGCTCCAACAGAGAATACTACCATCCTCTGTCCATGTCCATATTTGGGCCTTTGATGGGCTCTAGATTGTGTAGCTGCAGGCTTACCTGGGAAAGACAGGGGAACAAGAGGAAGCTCCACCCTGGCAAGTGCTGGGGGTTTCTGCTCCCCAGATGGATTTGTCTGTTAGCAATTTGTCTTTCTTTCTTCCCATTTATTTATTTATTTTATTGAAGATTATACTGGGTCTTCACACTAAACTATGCCCATTGCCCTTTTCCATTTTTTTAAAATTTTGAGACAGATTCTGGTTAAATCATAATACCACCCAGGTTTGAACTGGGTTGGAATTTGTAATCCTCCTGTCTCAGCCTCCCAGAGTGCTGGAATTACAGTCATTCACCAAAGCACCTAGCCTGCGACCAATGTTTCTTGCTAGTTTCTCCTTATATTCTTTCTCACCTGCTTCTTTTAATGATTAAACCCTGCCTCCATTCATGTTTGTCCTATCATGTGGCCAAACTGCTAAATACTTTATTTCCCATCCTTTCTTGTAGTTGGGTGTGGCTGTCTGACTAAATTCTGAGCAGATGTGGTGTGTTCTATTTTTGGATTACATCCTTAAAGATGACACATGCACCAAACACTGACACACATCATGAATGCCCTGGTTGGTTTGGGCAAATGCAGACAGACGCAGGCAGAAATGTGCCCACAGAAAAACCACACAAAGAGCCAGGATGAAACACACACGGAAATTGCAGCTTATGTACTTTGTTTATTGTCACAGTTACCCTAGGATGGGGGTGGGGGCTCCAGTTTCTTCAGCATTTCTTTTTGAGAGGAAGCTTCCTGACTCTGCCTCACCATATTCTGCCTCTAGTTTCTAGCTGGCCCTTTTGCTAGGCCTGGAGGTGTTTTCTTGGGGGCCTCCCTGGAGCCTCACTCAGGTAGGGTAAATCTTGGGGGTGGAGAGCAGGGCAAGCAGGTCCAAATCCTGCTCCCTGATCCTAATTCCTCCGCAGTCCTGTCTCCATTTCTGGGTGTGGCATCCGTGGTCTGGTTTTATCTGGGGGCAGGGAAAGCAGGTGGTGAAATGGGCAGAGACCTAGGTTCTAATTGTGCCTCTCCCACTCATCTGTTCTATAACTCCAGAGGAGAATCCAACCCTGTATGGCCTTGGTTTCTCTGTAACCCAAGTACAGACACACAGTTGGAAGGGCTGTGTGTCTCCTCCTTGCTCTGGTCACTGGAAAACTCACATCTTATTTTATTCCAGGACAGTTCTTCGATCCCTCTCGACCACCCAGCCACACACCTTCAGGCTTGTCCTTGGGAGGCCAAGGCACCTCCATTGGCTCTCTGGCCCCTGGCTCCTTACCCCCAGCTCCGTCTCAGCGCCGGATCTTTTTTTTCTCTGAGTTCTGAAACTTGGTCACCAGCTTCCTCTCATGTCCACCGGGGCTGGGGCGGTTGGTGTTGGCAGCAGCTTCTCTCTTGGTCCGACCTTTCCGGCCTCCGCCTGCTGGTAAGCAGGGTAGGAGTCAGAGGAGAGGTGGGCAGAAAAGCAGATGGTTAGAGGTGCAGGTATGGCAAGAGTGGGGAGGTGGGGTGCATTACCATGCAGCCCAGGGACAGTCACAATCCAGCCAGCTGTTTCTATCAATGGAATGAGGGACCCCAATATGTGTAAAAAGAATTCTGTGGAGGGATGAGGAGGAGTGACCTGAGCCCAAGGGAACAGGCTGGCTGGAGAAGGGTGCAGCCAGAGAAGTCCAGCGAGGGGAATCCGGTTGGGTGGGGAGGAGGTGGGAAGTAGAAGGACCAAGGAGGAGGCAGAGTGGGCCTTACCCCTGTAGGGATGGGCCAGGTTGTACTGGTCATACTCATCCAGGCTGGCTTCTTCATCCTCCTCCAGGCCTGGGGGCTGCTTCGAGGGGCTGGCTGCTGGCGGCAAGGTGGCCATCGGGTCTGGCGCGCTCGCTGCCTCCCTCATCTTCTCCTAGAGCTCTGTTTGTGTCTGGCTTCCTTTTCCAGTCTGCCTGCCCTGACCTATAAGGCTGTGTCTCCTCCTCAGAACACAGATGGACTCTGGGCCTCAGGCACCGTCTGATGCAATCTGGCCTTCCCCCAGCACCCAGCCCAGAAGCTGCGGCCCCAGTGTTTTTCCAGAGGAGACTCCCGCCTCCTGGGGGAGGAGGGAAGGGGCAGGAACTGGGCGTAAACTGTCCTTGGGCTTTTGGCCAAGAGGAATCAGACAGCCTTACCTGGGCTGCCCCTTCTTCTCTGTCCTCTGCTTTCTGCCACACGTCCCTCCTAGGCCTGGCCACATAACTGCCCCTACCCTGTACGCCAATCTGGCTTGGACTCAGGAGATGGTGGCAGAAATGGAATGCAGAAGGAGGGAGGAGGAGACAGCCACATGCTATGCACTAGGTCAGTGGTTCCCACCCATCACCCAATGCTCCCCTATTTTTATGGAAAGCCCCTTTCATTTCCTGCAACAGAGTCCCTAGGAAATCTCCCTCACCTGACAGGGAGGCTAGCAGAGTGATGGAAAGTGCCGCTCCAGTGAGCCACAGGTCCTGGTTCAAACTCCTGGCCACCATTTTCAGTGTGACCTTGGACCTGCCACTTTCTCTCTCTCTTTTTCTTTTTCTTTTTTTTTTTTCTTCAGACAGACTCTCACAGTGTAGTCTAGGCTGGCCTTAAACTCACAATGTAGCCCAGGCTGGCCTCCAAATCTTGGCACTCCTCCTGCCTCAGCCTCCCAAGTGCTAAGATTATAGGTGTGCACCACCATGCCCGGCCTGCCCCTTTACCTCTCTATGTTTTAGGTTCCTCCTCCAGAGTAATCCTATCTAATTCCTAGAGCTGGTGAGAGGATCCAAAGAGAAAACACCAGAAAGACCCTGGCAGTAGCAGCCAGTGCAGTGCAAGCATGACCTAAAGGTCAATCACATAGCTTCCAAAACACAGATCCTTGCTGGAACAGAAAGGAGGCAGAAAAGAAAGTTAATATATAATAAAATAATATACTTAGGTAGAAGACATAATGAAGTGAACAGATACTTGCACCTATTTAATATGAATTAGTATGAGTTTAAGGATGTATGAAATGTATTTTTTAAAGATTTTGGTGGAGAGACAGTGTCTCTTTTGCACTCCGGGGCTCAAATGATCCTCCTGCCTCAGCCTCTCCAGGAGCTGAGACTACAGACGCAAACACAAACAGGCAGACTTAAGTATGAATTTAATAAAAATTAGTGTAAGTTTTGAGTTCAAATAAGAAACATGTGAAAAGGAATATTGCTGGCTGAAGAGTATTACTGGCTGAGGGATCTAAACCTTGTGAGTACTGTGGCCCTGAGAAGTGCCACCCCAGCCTTTATCGGCCCTGTTGTCTCAGGCAGGCAAGTAGTCAGACAAAACATTCCACGTTTAGAAACAGACATCCTTAAAAACAAAAAACAAACAAACAAAAAACCCAGACATCCTGGTTCCAATGAGACTGGACCTTCTTGGGCCAGACCAGATGTCACTTCTCTGTACCACCCATCCCCCCACTTTGCTCTGTGTCCACTGTCCTGTGCCTGCTCAGGGTTGGCACAATTCCACCCTCTCCGCCCTCTAGTGGCCCCCGTCACCCCTGATTTAAAAGAGGCTTCACTTCTGCTCCTGCCTCTCCCTTGCCTAAAACAGAACTAAAGTTAGCTTTTGTTTTCCTGATTTGTAAATTAACACCCGGGAAATACAACAGAAGGCTACTTGAATCAAATCAGAGTTGGAATAATAATTAAGATAGGTTATAATGGGAAGGGGTAAATAACCTTAATTTAATAACAAACAAAGGCAAAGTGAGGTGGAGAAAGTTGGGAAATATGATGTTCTTGGGACCCTGCAGGCTTTGCCACTGCAGTAGCAAAATAATTCCTGTATCATGACATGGGACGGAGTTAAGTCTAGGGTCAGGTCATTATTAGTAAATTTTTAACTTTCATCAATGTCTAGCAGGACAGCCAAACATTGTGTAGGATGAAAGGCAGCAAGGGAACCCTGAAGGGAACCGTTCCTCTCTTTTCTGCCACTACCTGTTATTTTGACAACCAAAACTTCCCTTATAATTCCTAAGGAGCCCTGTAGGGGGCAGTACTGACCCCGCTTGAAAACAGGTGTTTTGCCCCTCGATCTCTGCCATCAGGCCTCTCTGGTGACTAGTCCTTGGGTACATGATTTTCTTTTCTTGCAATGTGGGAGATTGAACCCAGGACCTTGCACAAGCTAGGCAAGTGATCTACCCTGAGCTGACTCCCAGTCCTCATACTTTTGAGTCTCCTTTTCTTCTTTTTCTTTCGGTGTTTGTTTGTTCTTTGAGACGGAGTTTTGCTATGTAGTTCATGCTGGCCTTGAAGTCACCATATAGCCCAGGCTGGCCTCAAACTCCTAGCAATCATCCTGCCTCAGCATCCTGAGTACTGGGATTATAGGCATCAGCCACCACGCCCAGTTTATTTTTCTTTCTTCATAGAGCTCAGTTATTCCTAAATGACAATATCCTTTTGACTTGTTTACTCTCCCATTATTTGTCCCCACTAGAATAAAATAATCAATTTATTTAGTTAGTGGTTAAAAGAGCAGATTCTGGAGCCCAACTGCCTGGGTCCAAAATTTGATTCTACCTGTTGTTAGCTGTGTGCCCTTAGACAAGTTACTCAGTCTGTTGCTACCTTTGTTTCTCCATTTACAGAATGGGGTTAATAGTGATATATCCTACCTGATGAGGTTTTTTATGAGGATTGAAAGGTCAGTTATTATAAAGGCTTAGTACAGTGCCTGGAAGACAGTAAGTGCTGCATAAGTGTTTGCTCGTTTATTATGGTTATTTATTAGGGCAGGGGTCTTGCCTGTTCGATGACTGTACCTTTAATTCCTGGCACACAGTCAGCGCTCAGTAAATGACCGAAAGAATATATGAAGCCTTGCTAAGGTCAATATTGCTTATTCAGCTTCCAAATGCTCTGCTTGGAGGGATCTGAAAGGCCCCACCTTCATCCTACAGAGGACCACAAAGACACTATGATGGAGCCAGGAAAGGAGGTCTCCCTGGCCTGGATTTCCAGGTGCTGGAAGAAGGAAAGCTAAACTCTGGAGAGAAGTTTGGCCAGAGGGAGAGTATCCAAGAGAGAAGGGGCTTCTGGGAAATGCCACCCATCTGCCATGGACCTGGAGGGCCCCAGCGGGCGGGAACTTGGCAGGAAAAGTCAACAGGTGAGTTTTTCCACTCTGTAGCCTCCAGGTATGCGCATAATCAGCCATGAAGAAGTCTATTTGCTTTCCGCTTGTGATTATAACTTCGTGACATTCCAACAGATTTCCGGTCACACCTATTACACCCCACTAAAATCATCCTGGAGAAAATCTAGGGGATTGGGAGTTGGGGGCTGTGTAACAGAAAAGACAGCAAGACCTACCCAAGTCCAGCAGTGAAACCATCCAAATAAGAAGCAGAGCATGATAGGCATGACTATAGTCCCAGCACTCGGGAGGCTGAGGCAGGAGTTTAAGGCCAGATTGGGCTACACACACACACACACACACACACACACACACACCAAAACAAAACAAAACATCTATCCAAATCAAATCTGGACATCCTAAGGACTGTGCAGACTCACTGGCTCAAAGAATCCAGAAGCTTCCATGCCTGAAGGCAGAATGGATAAGCAAGGTGGGTTGTGACATTGCTATATACCAAAGGTTACAGCAATCTTAAATGAAGTGAAACAAGATGCATTTATATGACTTCACGTTGGTCCAGAGAAACTTTCAAATCTGGACTCTACATATGGAATTTTTCTTGGCTCCATAATCTCCTCATCTGTGGAGAGACTGGTCCTCCAAGCTCTAGTCAGGGTAGCACTGTTCTATAGTGGCCACCACTTAACTGTCCCGTGAGGTGCTCACCAGGTGCCGAGGCTGTGTACCAGACTGCTGCCAAGCAGAGCCATCCGTCACTGTGTTAGTCAAGCCCAGAAGAATTCCTGGGATGTGAACGGAGAACACACATAATTCTTTCCGCTGATTCTGGTTCTAAATTTTGCTTCTTGCTGTGTATCTTAGAGCATGATTAAACAAGAGTTTGCTAAGTCGGGGTTGGCAACTTTGGGAGTACAAGTTCCTGTAAAGCATCCATCACTCTGTAGGTAACTGAATAAACTAATTTTTTCACCAAACTAGACTTATCTGAGCCATTATTTGGTCTGTTGACCTTTCCAATTCAGAGGAAGATGTATCTTTTATGCACCAGCCCCAGGAAATTCACAAAGTATCATCTTGAATATAAACAGGTGCTGTCCTTACCTCTGTTATGGGCAGTGTGGCAATACTGATGACTTCAAAATGCACACATCCACTTGCAGGAGACTTCTCTACAGAAATGCCCCCAGAGGAGAGTAAATAGGGAACAAAAAATTGTACCACCGCCTTGTGCAGTGGTGAAAAAACATAAAACACTGCAAGTGTCTGTGACTTCTCAGCACCATTCTGTGAGGTACTCTGTAGCCATCATATGAGAAAAATGTCATAGCACATAGTTAAGTGAAAAGAGTGGGTTACAAAATATCACATACGCAATAATCCTATTTTTGCATGAAATGATTGAAACAATAGAGGTGATTCTGAGTAATACATTGTTCACATAACATAAGTGTCATGCATTTTTCTGGCAACTAAAAATAATAGATGGCCAGATAAGAATCCTCATGTTAGTAGAAAAATCTAGAATAATAAATCCTATTACTGGACATCTCCTTAGAAAGCAGAAACCTGATCCCACCCAACAGACAAGGAAACTAAATCCCATTTAACAGAAAAAGAAAACAAGGACCAGGGCTGAGCACAGAGCTTAGGACCAGCATATGTGCACTTAATATGCAAGTGGTTCCATCCCCCTCCAGAGAGAGACAGACAGACAGACAGACAGAGATCTGCATTTTCCATTCTACAAATGGTTAGGCAGTGACCATGCACCAGGCACTTGTATGGAGCTTGGGAAATCAAAACAAACATGACCCAGCTGAGTGTGGTCACTCAGAGTGAGGCCTGCAGCCCCGGTACTCCTGAGAGGCTGAGGCAGGAGGATCAAAAATTAACCCCAGCCGGAGTAATTTAGGAACTCAGCAACATCTTCACTCAAAATAAAAGGGCATGGGTGCTAGTGATATAACTCAATGCAAAGGCCCTGGGTTCAATTCCAGTGCAGCAATTAATTAACAAACAATGAGAATCAAAAAGTAGCCAGGTGTGGTGGTAAGTCCCTGCAATCACAGCACTTGAAAGGCTGAGGCAGGAGGACCACAAACTTAAGGCCAACCTTAGGGAACCCTGTCTCAAAAATCCCAAAACTAAAAAAATAGAAAATAGGAAAAGCAACAGATCATAGTGTCAATATTCAAGAAGCTTACAGATAGGAGAGTGGACAATAGTGTCCAACAAACAGGAAGTTATCACACAGTGCTGTAAGTCATGTAAGAAAAATACGCAAGTGGCAAGATTTTGGAGCAATTCCCGGAGAGTCACATGTGAGCTAACCTGGAAAGTGTGGGCAGGCGTCAGCTAGACCAGGAGGCTGTGTCCCAGGAAGGCCCAGGTGAGGGAGAGCATAGTGCATTTAGTGAACCAAAGGAGTCAGGCCCGGGGAGTTCTAGTCCTGGGCTGCAGAGGCAGTAACCTCCTGACGCCCAGTTCAGTGCTATTCTAAACATACTGTCACACGAGATCTGTTGACAAGCATGTGATAATTCAGCACGTGTATCAGTCAATACTCTGGCATAGAAGAAAGGAAATGTATGTGGCTTGTGATTACTCAAGTGTCCACATTAAGATTTTCCAACCCCTAGGTAAATGCTTAAAGGGCCAGGCATGGTGGCGCACGCCTGTAATCCCAGCACGCAGGAGGATTGTTATGAGTTCAAGAACAGCCTGGGTTACAAAGTGAGCTCAAGGCCAGCCTGAACTGCATAGTGAGACCCTCTCTCAAAAAGACCAGAAAAAAAAGAATGCTTAAAAGACCTGGGGCCTGGGGTTGCTTAAAATATATCTTTAGAGAAGTAGTTAGTTCCTAGTGCAGACTTCAGTCAAAATTTTTATATCAATCAAGTTATGACACGAAGCTCTTAGGTCTGGAAGGGAACACTGTGAGAGGGCAATGGGAAGTCTGCCAGCTGGTGCAGACAATGGAAAAGGATTATTGAGTCAGAGTCTTGCTATGTAGTTTAGGCTTGCCTCAAACTCCTGGTGATCCTCCTGCCTCAGCCTCTCAAGTGCTGGTATTACATACATATGCCACCATGCCCAGCTGTTTGCTGTTTTTTTGAGACAAGGTCTCCAGCAAAAAATCCTGCCTTAGCCTCTTGAATAGCTGAGACTTAAACACATGTGCCACCACATCTGGGGAAAACTTAATAATAAACCTAATACAAACCATCATACAATTATCATAAATATCACTAATAAAATATGCCTCTCTCCTAGGGCCAACTACACATAGTATGTATATATCTGCATAGTCAAAAATCCTGAATCCAAATAAACTTTATAAATATCTGCAGTAGGCGGGGGATTTAATTCAGAGGCACAAGCACCTGTCTGGCAAGCTTGAGGTCATGAGTTCAATCCCTGGTATAAAAAAAAAAAAGAAAATCTGCTATATCCATATTAGCCATTTATCAGCTAGTATTACCATAAATTCACCTGGTAAACATTTTTGCTTGATAGACAGCTTTACTACTCAAAATCACACATACAAAAAACCATAACAATGTCTATCTTCCTGAAATTATGATATTTAGCTCCAGAGAAGACTTAAGTCTCAAAGCAACAGGACTCTCCACCAAAGTGGGTGAGGTCAACACAGAAGGGTCTTTTAATACAGAGCTGTAATTTTTGGTGAAGACTTTCTGGACGGAATAACAATCAAGGTTTCCTGGCACATGCTTTTAACCCCAGCACTTGGGAGGCTGAGGCAGGAGGATCGCTGTGAGTTCAACACCAGCCCAAGCTACATAAGTGAGTTCAAGGCCAGCCTGAACTGTGTAGCAAGACTGTGTCAAAAAAAAAGTTCAGATTTCCTATTCAGATGTCTTTCTCTGTGACACTCCTGCAGGGTGGTTAGCTCTTGGGACCCCTTATGGGGTACTGGTCTTCAAAGGTAGAATTCTACCCAGGTCTGGTAACAGAGGCCTTTAGTCTCAGCATACTGGGAGGCTGAGGCAGGAGAATACAAGTCTGAGTCCAGTCTGGGCAAGTTAGCAACTTAGTGAGACCCTGTTTCAAAAAAAAAATTTTTTTTAAAGGGCTAAGGCTAAATCACTGGGTTTAATCCCTAGTACTTGGTGGGTGGTAGGTGGAGGTGTGGAATTCTGAATTCAAGAGGAAGATTGGTCAGGGAGGGTGAGCTTTGGGTTCTGCTTGATGACTTGGTCCTGGCTTGAAGAGGTATTGAATCTCTTGCAAGCAATCTGCTCGCACTGGCAAGGAGAGGGCATGGCTGAGCAAAGCTCACTGCTCTGAAGCCACTCCACAGCCAAGTGGCCAGGTCCAGCATA
>PVJX010029968.1:0-22416 GCA_004027295.1 Dolichotis patagonum
TTTTTTTTTTTGGTAGGGGATTGAACTCACAACCACACACTTGCAAGGCAGGCGCTTATGTCGCTGAGCTAAATCCCCAGTCCCTTCCATTCCAATCTTAACTACTAATATCTGTAACACTCAAGTCACATTTTAAACTTCACATAATATATAGGTTACGAAATGCTAAGAAAAGGTTGAAAGTTGGCCATGAGATTTCAAGAGGCTGTTCTGAGAGAACAAAGGCAGACAGATGATACAAATGTAGAGTCCCCCTGTTGATGGGATGGTGCCAGAGCTGATCTCTCCGATGAAAGCCGTCCAGAATACAGGCAGTTTGGAAGGTACCAGCTTGAAGCGGGCCGTGCTTGCATCAGTGTAGGAAAACTGCAGAGCTGAAGCTCTGGGTGTAGGCAAGCCTGAGGCAGATGACCAGGTGGCTGGGTTGCTGGTGCGGCTGTGTCAGTTTTGGAGCACTTCTTCTTTTATGTGTCTTGGGTAAAGAAGTTGTACCTGGCATGTTTGATAAGCTCAAGTGTCTGGTCTTTCTCATATGATGTGATACATCCATGATTTCTTAATAGTATGAATAAGTACTGGAATAACTCAGCAGAGCACTGCCTGCTCTTCACACCTTCACCACTCGGAAATTAGTAACGCTTTTATGGTACATTAAAAAAATATTTTTTCCTTTTTTCTGGCAGAGTTCCTAAGACCTTCAGTGCTTTTGAAACTCATCTGAATCTTTCTTATACTAATGAGTTGGCTCAAGGAATGTTGGAGAAGGGGGAGCTTTTGCTCCATATTTTTCTTTTCTATTGGAAACCTAATTTTATGTTAAATGCTCGTGATTCTACTCGTTCATATTTTAGACTCTTTCTTCCTCTGTGATTTCTAAAAAAAATGCCCTCTAGCTCCTCTTCTGGTTCACTAATTCTCTCTTCACTTCTGATTTGTCAATTTTCATTGGATTTTTATTTCAATTATACTGTTCATTCCTAGATGTTCATTTGGTTCTTCTTTCAAATCTGTTTGGTCTTTTTGGTTTTATTTTTCTAGCTTATATTTGCCTTCCAAACATAGCAAATTAAATGTAATTATACTATATTGTGAATCTGATTATTCCAATATATAAAATCTTGGTAGATTCAGTTTATATGTAAATTTTGTGTGATTTAGTCTCCTTAAAAATTTTAAAATTATACACATTGAATTGACCATATTCTCTGCAAAATTATCTTCAGATAATCTTTTAGAACTGCTATACTCTTTTGTCTCAAAGGCAGTTTCCCTTGGAATACTCTGAAGGTAATATATGGGATTCTATGCTTCTATTTAGTCTTACAAAGAACGTATAGCCCTGTGACAGTACGTTTTTGGGAAAAAAGGTATATTTTATTAATTTCCTCACCTGAGGATTGTCCCTTCTGTCCCCATGGTTCACAAGGTCGCATAATCCAAAGTTCAATTTTATTAGGTTTAGCCAATAATCTTAATGATATTTCAGGTTTTCTCAATCATTTAAAGGTTAGAAAATATTTTGCTAGAAATTCAATGTGTTCAAGGGGGAGCTCGATTTATATTTATTGCAGCTTTCAAAATAATTTCAGCTGGGGGGTAGGTCCTAGTATTATTATAGACAGCTAAGTCAGAGAGAAATTAATAGGCAGCCGAAAAAGGACGAGGCCCTTCGGGTAGTCAGCGCGGGAGATGAGACCACGGGACTGTGGCTGGCGGCGATCTGGAGGAGGGCAAAGTGCAGCCGGCAAGGCTCCACCACGTGCTCTCTGAGTGAGTAACCCACACACTACGGTGATGCTGGCTGCTGTGAATAACTCACCCGCACATGCCTGCTACTGTGTAGCTTGTTACAAACATCGACTGCTACAAGGGCTCGTGGGACACTAAGTGACCGAGGACTGCCACGCACATGCGCCAGGCTGCGCAGCACCTTAGAATACAGATGTCTGACACAGTCTGCACCCCTGTGTCTTCTTCAGGCTGCCTGAATCCCAAGTGAACCTCCCCAGTCTGAACTGGTGACACCCCACGCTGTGATTCTGCTACATAAAATACTCTTGACAGTCAACTGGTGGCCGGGTCTTCTCATTTCCAGTCAAACTTCTTTGGTCCCACACTTTATTCCTCGATGTTGTGAGGCCAGGAACTTGGTGCTCTGACATCTAACAGAGTGGGAGTTATTTTCCCCACAGCAATAGCTACATGTTACTTGACATGCAAGTATTTGTTTTTTAAATTATGGCTACATAAATTATGAGGATAAATCTACATATTCGCATTTGGGCTATGATCATTTGTCTTGAACATGTTTTGTTTTTCCCTAAGATTTTTTTTGTATTGTCATTTGTTTATTTTTCTATCTATTAAGAGTTCATCTTAGCCACTTATGTAAACCTCCTCTCAAACTTTAGGATGCACAGATCTTCTATCATATTTAGTTCCAAGAATTTCTCCTGGAAATTCTGACTTGCTCTAGTCTGTACTGATTCTAACCATTAATCATCTCTTACCTGTTTCCATTCTGTCCTTTTTTTAATTGGTACATTATACAGATAACAGTAACATTCATCATAGGGAATTTGTACCTGCATGTAATATATGTTGCTTCTTTTTTTCTTATTCCCCTCCCCTCTTTGATTCCCTTTCCCTCCTTATTTACAAAAGCTTTGTTTCCACTTTTTTTCAATTCACTTTTGTACTTTGTAGTATTTCTTTCTAACTTAACGTTCATTTGATAGTCAAAAAGTTTTTAAGAAATGAAGTTATAGAAAGTAAATATTTTGATGCTCTACATACATGAAAACATTTACATTCTATCTTTACATTCATTAATAATGTGGCAAGGAACTCTAGATAGAGAACTATTGATGTCATTCTTGTCTGTAAAAATCGGAGCCAGTCTGATTCTAAATCTTCTGTATTGGTCCTGTGCTGTTTCCTTCTGTGACCATTCTTCCTCATCTCCACTGTTACAAAATTTCTTAATATGCATCTTGATGTGGGTCAACTTTCATCTTTATGCCAGGATCCTTGACAATCACACTCTATCAAAAAACATCGCCTTCAATGTGGAGGAAAATTTTATGGATCATTTTGCTGATAATTTTTCTCTTGTTTTGTTTGGTCTTTTCAGAATGCCTATTATTTGAGTGGTAGATCTGGCACCAGCCCTGTAAATTTTTGTTTTTTCAGTACTGTGAATTGAACCCAAGGCCTTTGCACTGAGCTGCATCTCCAGACCCTCCTTTTTTAAAATTTGAGACAGGGTCTCACTAAATCACTGAGTTGCCCAGTCTGGGCTTGAACTTGTGATCCTCCTGTCTCAGCCTCCCAGAGTACTGGGAATATAGGTGTACACTGGAAGGACCAGTAATTTTTCTTATATATTCTATTTGATGTTCTGGCTTTTTATTCTTTTGTTCTTTCTGAAAGATACTATATCTATTCTCTTTCTATTGAGTTTATCATATATGTTATACTTTTCATGGAGTTTTTTAAAAATGAAAATAAATAAATAATAAAAAGATCCTTTTATCCTCTTTGTTTATGTGAATATGATATTTTCTTGTTTTTCAGAATACAATAATTGGAAATATTTCGAGTGTTTTCTCTGCAAATTCTGTTTCCGTTTAGTTATATTTCCTATTTGTTTCAATCTCTACAATTCATTTCAGAGAAATTCTTCAGATGTCTGGCACTCTAGTTATTTGTTCCTTTGGGTCACATAACCTAGCTCTAAGAGTTTAGTTTACTCTTCTTAAGATAATGGTAGTCTAATGGGTCCAGTTTAGGAAACAATGATCTAGTTCACATTATATAAATAGGAACTTTTTAGGCAAAAGTGAGCAGAAAAAGCTTTCTGTAAGCCCTGTATGCCTGCCCTTTCCTCAGCTTTCTCCTACAACTCACCCTTTCCTACCTCTGTCTAGGATTTCTCCCTTGCTCTTTCTTTATACTAAATCCAGTTCAGGTGAAACAATCTCATCATTTTATGAGAACATACTATAAATCACTGATAAAGTTAAATACGTTTTCTAATATTTGGCTTTTAAAATGAGGACAACAGCATTTCTTTGAAATAAACCAAAGAACTTAGATCTTTGGATATAACTTAGCTAACATCAAAAACAGAAGAAAACAGGCAACTCTCTTTAAAGAAAAAAAACAAAAACAAGCTTCTATCCTCCAAGGTTGGCCCTGGGGGTTGGCTGGGGATCTCCACAAGGATGGTGTAGCACAACCTCATCACCCTTCTATGATTCACTATCTCCTTCAGGATTTTCCGCTCATTATCCCTGCAAACCAGTCCTAGGCCGTGAAGAGGCAGAGATGTTAGTTGTACAGACACTGTGGCCCAAGAGTGCACATCTCTTCTTCTTTAATACCCTCAAACAGAACGAGGTGACAGTGTCCACAAAAGGTTTTATTGATACGAAATTAACAAAGAAATGGACCGAAAGTAGATAATCAGGCATTGCAGAAGAGACTATCGGTGGGCACTAAGCAGATCTCATCAGTTTCCAGCATTCAAGAACATAAAATGAAACAGCATGACTCATTTTATTCTAAAAGCAAGTCATGAAGCCTCAGGAAGGAAAAAAAAAAAAAACTCTTCCTGCTGGCTTTGGTCTTCCTTGTGGCAGAAGCTTCAGACTGGTGAACTATGGACTCTTTATCTGATCCCCTGGCACATTCTATTAGCTCTGCCTTAATTAAAAATCAGTTCTAAAAGATTCAGTTACCAGCACTGAACTTTTAGAACAATCATATTTTACATAGGTAAAGATGTTTTTTGGCATGAACACACACACACACACACACACACACACACTTCCAGTCACAGTCTAGAAACATGTGGCTCCCATTCCCGCACAGCAATATCTGGACGAGTGGAGCAGAAGCTGCCCCTTTACCTAAGGCATGTGACCTCCTGTGAGCCTCAGTCTGCTCAACCTTATTAAATTATGTCATCTCTTTGTCCTCCCTGAGCATTTGCAAGCCTTGTTTCTGAGCTGCAGTTCCATGCCCGAGGGCCTGTATTTTCCACACAATGAACTGAGGAGAACCATCAGTGATCACCTTTACCTACTGAGGAGACCCCAGGTATCTCAGGGCAGTCGCCCTGTAGACCTAAGTACATATCACACAATAATCTCAATATTCACATAAGACTTACAGTTTTTACAGGAGGACTACAGCTCAAGCCGGGAGCACCCAGCAGCATGTTTACACATGGCTGACAACTGAGAACTTTCTTGATATATTCATTGCAGGATGAAAATGTTAGTGTTTGTGCCCCTCAGATGCTGTATCTAGTTACTCTTACCAAAATGTGATACCATTATATGAAAAATCCTTTGACACATGCTATGATCTAAATGCTTGTGTCTCATCAAAATTCAGACATTAAACAGTGACTTATCCAGAAGGTGATGCTGCTGTGAGATGGGGATTTGGTGGGAGGTGGGGTGACTAGGTCACAAGAGAAGCTCTCATGAATGGGATGAGTTTCCTTTTATAAGAAACCCCAGAGAACTAGCTAGTCTCTCCTACCATGTAAGGACACAGCAAGAAAATGCCTTCGGCAAATCCAGAAATGGCCCTCATAGGACACTAAATCTGACACCCAAAGCTTGGACTCCCCAGCCTCCTGTGAGAAATGAATCTCTTGTTGCTTGTAAGCTACCAGACTAAGACAAAGTAAAATACAGACTAAGTAAAAAAGAAAAGAGCAAAGTGTAAAGTGCCAAAAAAAAAAAAAAAAAAGTATTTTGAATGCCTCAGGTTTTGGCACTAAAGCAACTAATCTGGTGAAATTGATAACTATGTTTACTCTTTAGGAGTCCAGGGTGGCATTTTCACAGCTAAATCTCTACATGGAAATTCTTAAAAATAAAAACAAAACATCTTAAACACTGAAATTCTAAGGTTTTGCTAATACATCAGAAGAAAAAGGGAAAGAACACAGAAGTAAATTAATAGAATGACAATTAAACCAGGAGCCAGGAGAGTTCCAGTTTAGTCCCAGACATGTCACCGACTAACCCTGTGACCTGAGAAATACTACTTTGTCCTCTGAGTTTCCATGCTGTAGTACAGTAAGTGAAACTAGATGATGCAACCGATTCTGTGGATTATAATCATGTAATTCAAGGTCAAAATTTTATCAAAGTACTCTAAATCTTAGGTCAGATACATCAAAGGAAACATTATAAGTACCAAAAAAGAAATCTGACATGGTAAATTTCGTGTGTTAAAATTTATCTAGAACTGGATTAGACGAATTCATAAAATGAGAGTTAAATAAATATGCAAGGAATCAGATTAAATTATGTTTAAACTGGAAGCAAAACGTTTTTCCTATAGATATAAACTTAAATGGATCAACTGGAAACCATACAAAATTCTTCCAAAACAACTATATAAATTGAACTGACTTAACAGTCAGTTATAATGCATTTCCATTTATGTTCTCCAATGAATTCGTAGTAGTCTTGTAAGAGATAAAACAGGAAGCAAAATAAAACCTTCCTGAGGCTTTTGTGATTATAATGCTGAGTGACAGATTCTCCAGAGTGAACAATGGACAATGGGATAGTCTGGCCAAGCTAAACTTTCTGTGAGCACACTGAGCCTTTATCTCAGCCAAGAAATCATTTTTATTCCATGAAAAATATCAAAATCATGCCAAATTGTATCGCTGCCACTGAAATTGGAATGGCTTCAACATCCCATCAAAACAGTGACACTTAATGAATTGTTTCAGTTAAATCATGCTGGAGAGGGAAAACAGATGAACATTTTTGTTGTGTATAGTTCAAAAGATATCATCAGCACAGGTAATTACCGAGCGCCCTTCATAGCAGGATTCCCACCTGAGATAAGCACACCTGAGTCTCCGTGAACTTTTTGATTTATGCTGCCTGAAATGAAGCAATTAATGCCAGGAGGAAACAGCTAAAATAATAGACCCAGAAGTAGTAACACTAAACATTGTGAAACATACTGACAAAAGATGGAATGAGCTTGTAAAGTACAATCCGTTTGTATTACTTGAGACATCATTTTAAAAGAATTTAGATCACTACCAAACAATATACTGAACAACATGAAAGAGTGATCTACAAAACATCTAAAACTCTTAGTAGCTCAAAAATTCCTGAGAATCTAGTGATCTTTTACCTGCCTGTGTATAAGTTTAGAGAAGAAATATATCAATTTTTTCTTGTATTTGTTCTTTAGTTCTTCCTTTTGTCTTCAGTGAATAGAGAATGAAGAAATGATATAGAATGTCATAAATACAACTGGACATTATAAGTACAAAGTTTAAAGTTCACAAGAAAGGCCAATTAAAGGCAACTAAATAGTTCAAAAATACCTGACACAAAAACTGCATTCAGATAGCTAAGTAACATATACTGATTATTCTCACTGACTTAGGTGATGTCAGAGTCATCTATTATCTGTGGCTGCACTACATCTTTTGTATTTACATTTTAGTAAGTGAGTTTGATTATCTAAGAACCCACAACACATTAAATGAACAAGGAGAAAATGGCTTGGTAAAGTAGAGAGAGATGTCTTACACTTTCCTATTTCATTTCTTTCTTTGGAAAATCTCTTAGTCTCAAATAAGACATGACTTCTCATGCTAAATCTAAATGAGTTTTCTATTATAATGTTCCCATTTTCCCTTGGTTGGGAAAATGTTTTTTTAATGGATGTTGCTAATCTGTCAGTCACTAAATCTGTGAAATATATGGAGGAGATTTTCCTATTGTGTCCTTAATCATGCTCATGATTTGAAAGCAAGATTTGTCACATATCAGCTGGCTTTATGTGACATTAAGTCTTATATAACCAAGATTTTCATGTGGCAATACATTTTCACTGCAGACTGCTTCACGATACATGCTGAGTTTCTCTCTTTGTCTCTGGTGTGGTGTGGGGTATGTGCGTATGTTTTAAACATAAAAGCTACTCCAGCAGCCACTCCAGAAAATGCCTTTGCTGGTATTTTTACAATGTTTGGGCAGCCTCAGCTCCTCTTTATTCCTTGATCCAGAGAGCTTTGTAAGTCGTTGCTTAATATCAAAGCACTGTCAATTCAAACATCAACAGCCATAAAGAGTCTAAACAAAACTAGAAGAGAAATACGATTTAAGGTTTATGCTGTCAAGGGATTCTTCAGCAGTGTTCCCAACCATTTCTACCATTTCTACCACAGGTGGAAAAGAGAATCAAGAAGTATGGGGGGGGGTGGCAGTGTAGACTGAATCACTTTGAAGCCAACGAATCTTTGAAGGCTCATGCTTTACCTTGACAAGTCATTTGAATTTTCAAATCTACTCCATATATAAGAGCATTTACTTTAATATAATTTTTTTTAAATTTACCAACACACGAATTTTCCTCCAAATATTAAGTTAAATTGACATATAAGGAAATGTTCTGTGTTTGTAATGGGGCTTTCACAGCACTCCACCCTCAACCACTGCTATGTGCTCTCCAGATGTTAACACAACTCACTATGAAGCACAGCACATTGAATTTAATAACAAATAATACTTCCAAGTGAACTTTTATCTACCTCATTACTATCCAGTACGTTTCCTTATTTCTTTGTCCTTTTTTGTTTGTTTGGTTTTGTTTTTTGGTGTCATACTAGGTATTGAACCCAGGGAGTACTAAGCTACAGCCCCAGCACCCTTTAAACTTTTTTTACTTTGATTTTCATTTCTCTAATGGCTAAAGCTGTTGAACATCTTTTTCATATATTTATTAGCTGTTTGAGACACAGTCTTGCTAAATTGCCTTGGCTAGCCTTGAACTCACAGCCCTCTAACCTCAGTCTTTTAAGCAGCTTTGATTTTAGGCATGCCCAGACAGTCTGGTATTTTTATTTCATTTATAACCTTATCATAAAAATAGATTTGAAGGAAACAATTAATATTAACAATACAACAATAGGGCTTATTTTCCTCGTAAGAACTGACCAGATCCAATTACAAGTCTTAGCTGTCCCACAGAGAAACAGATACAAACACAGGTTGAAAGCTGACAACTCACCAAATAGGTGCTGTACCTGAGACGAGGTGCTGTGGTATCAAAAAGTTGTGTTTAGTGACGTATTCATTGATTGACTACTCATCCAGGGAATGTCATGTGTGAGGTTCTGTGCTACCTGCCCAAAATGTATAATCTAGTAGAGGAGGTAAACACGCAAATGGATAATTACAATAAAATTCATAATTACAACAACAGATATGTGCACAGGGTATAACAAAGCACATAAAAACATAAAATGTCTACCCACTCATTTGGCTCATTAAAATGAGAGATACCACGTGATATTCAAGGCTGTGTGTCTGATTTGTTTCAGTCAACATATTTTCCAGGTCCACCCATTTTCCTCAGACTTCTCATTCTTTATAGCTCAGTAGTATTCCATTATACACAGATACCACATTTTCTTTATCTGGTCATGCTCAATGGGTATATAGGCTGCTTCCAGGATTTAGCTATTATGAATTGTGCTGCTCTTTCTCATTTGAGTGAGGCAAAGTACAAACAAAGAAAATGATAAAGGATAGATAGAAAGGCACAAGGGGAGAGAGCTCAGGGAAGTGGTCCAAGGGAACAGGAAGAAAAGCAAAGAGGAGGGGAAGGGAAAATGAGAAGAATAAATATGTGCCACGCACACAATCCTAGTAATTCCAATCAACATGAACAAGACATTACATGCCATAAGAAGAACTAAGACAAATAATATCAACAACAAAGGTGATGGGGGAGATTAGAAAAAAAACAAGCTGTAATATGTTCATGTAACTACTCCCCAAGATGACTGTAAACTGCATGAATTGCAAACATGTACTAACAAAAATTTAAAACAATAATTCGGTTGTGTGACAAGGCACACAAAAATCTCCTAGTTGCTAAGAACATATAATACCTATTAGTATTACCTAGAATCTTTAAAACCTTTTGAGGATTATAGGAACACACATACCAAGGAAGAAAGAAGACAAGATTTACAGTGTAGAACCATACAGCACACAGGTGTTATTCTGCCTGCCCAGGCTCCAGTCCCCCCTTTGCAGTGAAAGCACCCTGGCTACCCACACTTTTTTCTCAGCTCTTCATCTGTATGATATGGATGGAGGCAATGTCACCCTACCTCAGTTTTACACGTTGATGATGTGATCCAGGTCTGGCCAATCAAATCACTGCATTCTTCTGGCCAGAGTAACTGGTTCCAGGACAGGCGTGTAGCCCAAGAAGAGGTAGTAAGACCCATTTCCAGGACTTCTGTGGTGCTGCTTAAAGGAGAGAAATCACTCCTTTTCCTGTGTTTATACAACAGAATGAACATAAGCCCGGGGCTGCTAAAGGTTACAACAGAGACCTGAGAATAAAGCCGATTCTGGAGGAGAAAGCTGAGGCATGCAGGGAGAAAGACTGCATCTGATACTCTGAAGCCAGCTGTGTGGGGGCCAACTGCCCAAACCCAATACAGCCACATGCACAGTCATCATCCATCCATCCCTCCGCCGCTCCCTTCCTCTATGCCTCCCTCTTTACTTTTCTTCAAAGTATCAGACATGGGTGTTGGTCACTTGTCACCAAAAGTACTAATACATTTATATATTCATTTTTTTGGCAGTGCTAGGGATTGAACCCGGGGCCCTTGCACTTTTTTTATTTTTTGAAACAAGGTCTTGTTAAGTCACCAAGTTTCCCAGGTTGAGCTCAAACTTGTGATTCTCCCGCCTCAGTCTCTCAGAGTGCTGGGATTTCAAGCATGCACCACCATCATGGGCTTCTAACTAAAAAAGTATGGGAGGAGTGAAACTCCAGAAGCGGGTCTGAGGAGTGTGTGTAATGGAAAGACAATTGGAAAGACAGCATCACTGAGGCTGAGGGTCCATGTGGAGAAGTAATGGGAAACAGTAGGGTGAGCCCACTGGATGGTAAGGAATCTTGGTATCCAAAAGTGTTCAAAGGTTAACAAAATTTATTAAATAGTAGATAGAAGAGAATCAGGGCTGGGGAACACAGTTACACCTCAGAGACAGAGCACTTGCCTATCATGCATGATCACTACCTGTGAGACAGAGATAGAGGTGAGGGGGGAGAAGGAGGGAGAAAATAAGGGGGAGGGAGAGGCAGGGAGGGGGAGAGAGAGAAACATCTACAAAGCAACTCTCTGGTAACTAAAAGAGTAAGGGAGGACCCAGATATCAAACCATCCAACCTAACAAGCATAAGCAGAAGAATCAATAATTGATGGATTAGGCCTGCTCAAGGGCAGGAAGGTCAGACTACATTAATACAAGAACTGACCGAATCTACCCACGGTAACTCGAAAGGACAGTTACTGTAAAGACAGGTACGTGACAGCATTCTCAGTATTCAATTCAAAAATATAAAGTAGGTCCTTACTTAAAGGACTTAAAGGACCAAAAATATAAAGTAGGTCCCATTACTTAAAGACTTCAGAAGCCCATTCTAACTCCCAATGGAGGGACAGAATAAATAAATACATTGTTCACCTTATGCTATCAGACATGCAATATATACAACAAAACAACAAAAACAAATCCTTCAATCTTCCCAAAACTTTCAATTGGGCCTAAAAAACTATTGGGATTTCAGCTTGCTTTGATGCTCAGGAGTGCTATTAACAATGAATCACTCTCATGAGTGAATTTACTTAAAAGGCTATGTTAATTATTAATTGCTCACCCAGAGCCCAAAGAGGACTTGAAACAATTTCTCGTACTCCATTGAGCAACCAAAACTCTATATACTAGAGTCAATCCAGCTGGGCTGAAAAATGCCTTCTTGTCTGAATTTGACCAGTTTTAAACATTTTGGAAAATATTTATGCACAAAGAAAAAGAAATCCTAGAAAACAATGCTAAGAGTAACATTCATTCTGGAAGACTAGGATGAGTCAAGATTAGATAGGTTTTGTGCATCTTAAGTGACTGTAGTTTTAGTTTTGGTTTTTTAGATACCAAACCAAATTCATGATGCTGGGTACGGCACTTTTTTTTTCTAATTTAACAAGGAATCACGATATTTCCTGACATTTCCTCCCTTAGGTTGTGAAGTGTGGAATCCTTCCTGTCTAAATCATATATTGTTTGATCTAACTTCAACCTATTTAGGGAAAAAGTTTTACTTTTAGATTTCCCAAGAAACTACAGAACTCAAGTGCCCCTGGAGGACCACTGGGCATCAGCAGAAGAGCGAGGAAGGCTTACACATCATGGGGGGATCTGACATCAGGAAAACTCAGCACTGGGCTTTGAAGACACAGTTATTGGAAACTAGGTGCACAGTGCTCCAATCTTAGCATAAATTAAATTTAGTTGTACTAATTAGCAGGTTTTAATGTTTGCTCTGTTAAACAATGTTTTAAAACCCTGGGGTTTTGATCCAAGTAAGCCCTTGGGCTCTCTGAGACTTGACACAGAGTAAGAAAAACAAGTTTCCCAAAGGTCTGAAAAGCACAGGGATAGGACAACTTCACTAAGTAAATGGGAAAGGCTGGGTCAGCTCTCCTCAGGACCTCCTAAGCACTATCTCTTTTACAAAATTCACTCTTTGGACACATGGGCTAGCAATCATATGTAAGATTTACAGTTTAGTTGGAATTTTAAAAACCTATTTAAGAGTATGTTCAGCCAGGCATGGTGGCACACATCTGTAATTCCAGCACTTGAGAGGCTGAGGCAGGAGGATCACTGTGAGTTCAAGGCCAGCCTGGGCCACATGAGTTCAAGGCCAGCCTTGAAGACTGGGAGATCCTGTCTTCCAAAAAAAAAAAAAAAAAAAAAGTATGTTAAAATAAAAGCTTTGTTAGAATTGCTAACGTACACAAATATCTAATGCTAGCATTTTGTTTTAATTCAGAGTCTTCCCTAATCACTAAGAAAAGCAGTTTCCAAAATGTAATTCCCAAATAATCACAATGAATCTAGATGATTTGTTTTCCATTGGGAAATTAGGCAGCATAAAGAAAACCTCACAAGCTTTTCAGTACCATGTTTGAGTCACCTTGCAGAGAAGACATGGGCTTAAACTAACAGGAATCGCCCTCACGTGTCTCCTCAAGACTCTGGGGACCACGTGTCTATAATTTCTGGGAGTGCCCTTTGGATAGCAGTGTTCTTTGTAGTTTAAGTTTTGATCATCAAAACAAACACTTACAAGTTCTGGTGCCAGAGACTCAAAAAACCGCCTCTTTGAACAGGCAACTTCTTAGGGTTCTCCACCCCTGTAGCTCTATGGCTTACAGCCTCAGTTTCCTCTGTATAAGGAGGATCCTGTTCTAAAGTATTAATGATAATCATTATGACTTATTTATTGAAAGCCTCCTATGAGCAGGCACTTCACAGGACCTCTACAAGTAAGAACTCACTAAATCCTTCCAATTACCCTACAGTGTCTGTATTACCACTTTGAATTTAGATGCAAGAAAACTAAAGCTCAGAATAATCAGTAATCTAGCCTAAGTCCCATGACAGCTCAGTCATGAAGCTAGGATCTAATGCCTCTTGAACACAGTAAATATTAGTAATTTTAACCACTTAATGTTGCTATTGCTATGACTATTAAATCATGTCTGATAGACAAAAAGATTTTTAAAAAATAGTATTCTAAAACAACTTCAAATTGATATAAAAATGTACTATGATCTAGTTGCCCAGGTAACTTAATTTTCCCCCAAAATATATTTGGGCAGAAAATGCAAAGCCTAAGAAAAATATCAATTAAGTTTAGAAAATACTGTATGTATATATATATATATATTTTTTTCTTGTCCCAGAGATTCAGAAGTATTAGCATATTAAAGGCTCTGATATCTCTTACAATAATAAAAACTACTCATCTACTTTAACCCAATGTTTTCAAATTATATGATAAAGGAATTCTTTCTTCACATAATATTTATGACCATCTCTTAAAATTACTGTTCCATGGTAAACACTTGGGGAAAATGAATCCACTGCAATTCCTCTTCCAAGCTGTGCATGTAATGTTCTGGCAGGTCTTGTTCTCCTGCCAGCTCTCCTCCCTGTGTGGATGTGCTGTGAAATGTCAGAGCTGATGATAAAGTTTTTTTTTTCTTCTGACAGTTAACTGTTAAACCAAAGTTTTCTTATGGTTTTCTCACAACAGTCCAGTATTTTCCTTCTCTCTATCTTGTAGACTCAGGTAAAAGCCTCACCTTCTCTTGAAATTTATGTTTAGTTTTTCTCAGTGCTTATTGTAGACTATATTTTCTATACCAGTCAATAGCACCTTAAATTTCATTAACTGTATTTTAAAACTTGTTACTAGGGTTGGATTGTAGCTCAGTGGTGGAGCACTTGTCTACTATGTACAAAGCTCTGGGTTATAGTTCCAGCATAAAAAGAAACAAAACTGTATTGCTATATACTTTGTCACATGCTTATGTCTCTACAATTAAATTGTAAGCTTCTTAGCATCTGAAACTGTGCTTTGCACTTCTGTGTACCCCTCAAAGAGTATAAACACAGAACATTGCTTATTTATCCAACAAATATGCACTGAGTATCTCCCATATGCCAGGCACTATTCTAAGTGCTAGGGAATTTCAGTCACAAAGAGCTGAGGCCACAAGTCCTCTAGTGGAACTTTGGAACTTTTGGGGAAGCTACACCAGTCAGTGTTCAAGTAGGTACACAATATAATGTCAGGTAGAAATAAGTGGTATGCAGCAGTGAAGGGATGTGAAAGCATGAATGAGGGGAGGTTACTTTCGTTAGGGAAGGCCTTCCTGAAGAGAGCCAGTATTTAAAATGAAATGTTAATAACAGGAAAAAGCTAACTATTCAATCAACAGGCTGCAAAGAAGATGGTTGTAGTCCAAAGGAAAGAGCTGAGGAAAGGGCATGGTGGCACATATGTGTAATCCCAGTACATGGGAGGCTGAGGCAGGAGGACTGTTGCAAGTTCGAGACCAGCCTGGGCTACAAAGTGAGCTCAAGACCAGTCTGAACTGCAGAGCAAGACCCTGTCTCAAAAAGACCAAAAACAATACAAAACAAAGAAATAAATAAAAAAAATAAGATGCTATGGAAGCAACAGATAATTTTAGACACAAGAATGACCAAAACATACTTTTAGAATTTTAAAACATCACTCACACTGCAAGGTAGAGAATGAAATCTGGGATCAAAGGAAGAATTAGGCCAGTTTCAGCTTATTCTATTAGGCAGGAGAAGATATGACAGTAATTTGGATAAGGATAGTGGCAAGAAAATAATGTGGACATATTTGGAATATGCTTTGGCAAAAGAGAGAGTGGGACTGCCCAGCATGAGCAAAGAGATGTAGAGAGGTAATTTCTAGATGCAAATATTCCCTACATGGAGATATCTGGGAGAGGAATGGGCCTGGAAGAATGAGAAAGAGAATCAAGTACTTCTTGACTGTATTAAAGTTGGAAGGTCTAGAAGATACCAGGGTTATGTGTCAGTTCTTCTGGAGCTCATGGGAAAGGGCAGCAGCTGACAGACATGCATTTGGGAGTTCATGGCACAAACCTTGTAGTACATAAGAGCATTGAGACGTGCGAGAAAATGCACACCGAAGATCAGCAGGGCTGCAGCAGACATAGGGAGAGAATGTACTGTAGATCTAGACATGGCAGATAAGCGCTCAATACAGACAAACTCTTCAAAAGGTTTTGCAGTAAAGAGAAGCAGAGAAGTGGAGCAGTAGTAAAGAGGGCTGGAGTTAGGAGAGGGTTTCTTTCCCCTCTAGAATTTATCTAAACACAGACAGGGGGAAATGCTGATGATATAGAAAAGAGAGGGACAAACTGAACACATAAATTTTAACTGTTCTTGATTTTAACATGTATTAGTTCATATTAGACTGAGGAGGAGGTTGTTTTCCAATATGATCTGACAATCTGCAGGAGTTAAAACTGGATGGAAATAATAACAATAATAATTAAACACGGTATTATCAATTGAATATTGTTTGAATACACTCCCCAAGGCTTTATGTGTCAATATTTAATTCCTACTGTGAGATAGCAAAAGAGTAAAAACTTAGTAATATTTAGAGATGGGATTTGGGAGAATTGATTATGATTACATGAGGTCAGCAGGGTGGAATCCCCATAGTTGAACCCTGATGACTTTATAAGAAGGAGCAAAATTGGAAGAGACACACATATGCTCCCTTGTCTTTCTCCATGTAATGTCCTGGGTCTCTCAGACACCCTCCTGGAAAGAAGGCCCTTATGTGATGGAGGCCTTTGAACCTGTGGAATTATAAACCTATTTGTTTAATAAAGTTACCAAGCCTTGGGAATTTCATTAGAGAAATTCAAAGTGGACTAATAAACATGTATTTAACATTCATTACATGCCCGGCACTGCTTTATGTCTTGCAAATGCGTATCAACTCTTCTGTTCCTCCAAATAACAGTAACTGCCCCCAATTTACACTTAGTGAAATAGTCACTTAGGGAGGTTAAGCAATTTGTCTAGTGCCAAGGCTGCAAGAAGTACAGAACCAGGATTCACACTCAAGTAATCACACGCTGAAGCCTTACCTACCAGGACAAAATGGTCAGAGGTTTCAAAATTCCCAGAGTTGCTATGCGTGGGCTGCTGTGGGGAGTACCAAATGCCAGCCCTTTCCCTTGAGTTATTCACAGACTGTGTGGGAGGAGAACAAGAAACCAACAAGAAGCCATGTCCTCCCTGTGAGTCAGTGGCACGTGCAGGCTGCTGAGAGAAGAACCAGATGCCAGCCCCTTCCGGCGCGTGGGCTGAGAGACAAGAAGAGCCAAGGGGCCCCTCTTTCCCCCATAAGCGACCAACTGATCCCGAGAAAGGCTGAGATGATAGCTATTGTGGTAAAATACGACATAATGCTTGTAGTGCTTAGTGTTTCACTGACTTTGCAGGCCTCAAGCCATTAGTCTGATCATCGATACAGAGGAAAATAATATGCAGTGTAGCATGTATGGGGAATCTGGTGGCCACTGTTATTTCCCTATTATCTTGTTTTGAAGTCCTGTATGATTTTCAGTGCTTTGTTTCATTGGGTTTTATTCTGTTTTGTCTTGTTTGATTTTATTATATCTGATGTGCACAGCTATTTCAAATATAACAAGATATATTATGGTAGCCATTTTGGATTTACTATTATCTTATTTTGAAGTCCTGTATTGTATTCATTGTTTTGTTTTTATTGGTTCTATTCTGTTTTGTTTGATTTTTGCTATGTCAGAAGGTATGGGCAGCTATTTTTAAGACAACAAAAGGCATTATGGTAGCCATCATCGATTTCCCATTATTTTGTTTTGAAGTCCTGTGTCACTTACACTGTTTTATTTTGATTGGCTTTATTCTGTTTTGTTTGGTTTTATTCTCTTTAAATTAAAAATTACAAAGCGCCAGCATTTCTCCTTCTCAGCTATCTCTGTTTTTGTCAAGTGTATAAAAAAAGGATGAAAGAGAATTCTTTTTCAACCTTTCTCTGGTTGAATCAACCTCATGTGATAATTAAATCAATTAGTATTCTTTCAAATACATTCCTTTCCAAATATGTACAAACCTCTAATATATCCTAGCATACATTTTGACAGTTAAACAGTATATTTTTTTCACAAAAGTATTTCTTCCACATTCAAATTTGCCATACATTTTACATTATTTCAATAGCTTTATGTTATTTAACTGCTGGGATGCTCCACAGTTTACTTAACTTTTCAAATATATGTGTACACTTGTGTACTTGTGTAAGAAACCCAAATTCTTGGCAGAAAATCAGAAAATACAGCTGGCAGAAAGAACTCCACTGACTCTTGTATTTAATATATATTTACTAAGTGTATTTCATGTCACATAATCATCACAAATCACGCTTTTTAAATATAATATAAAAGTGTGAAGAGAATATAAGGAAAAATTGCAAGATACAAAGCCATGTAGAAAGCATGTGAAAAAAAATAGTTTAAAAAAAGGGCTGGGGGTAAGGCTCAGAGGTACAGCACATGTTTATCATGTACAAAGCTCCAAGTTCAACATTCAGCACCAAAAAGAGTGAAATATTAGGAAACAAAAAAAACAAAGGAAAGGAAATCTGGTACAGGTATGTGTGTGCACAGAGAGGAGAGAGAACAGAATGAGGGGCAGGCAGGGAGAGAAAAAAGTAGTAGCCATATCGAATGTAAGCAGCGTTATTACGCTGCCTGGTGACAGTAAGATGATTTTTATTTTCTTGTATTATCCTTTTCTTTAAAATTTTTCTAGAATGAACACATACTACTTTAATACTCAGAAGAAAAGCCTTTTCAAGTTAAATATTTCTATGTATTGTACTGAAAGCATATGCATTTCACACATTACCAGACATTTCATTTGTTGCTAAAGTAGAATCCATTAAGTAAGACCCAGACTCCACAGTATACACGGATGTTCCAGTTATCCAGTAGTAGTGCCGCAAAGTAATACTCTGTCACAAGCATTGCTCATTGGTGTGTGTGTGTCGTGAGGCACTACATACTTATCTATGCTAATTAGTACATATAAAGACAAAATAAATTATGGACAATTAACATGGAGCTTCACCTTCTTGCTATTAGATTTACTCAGCAGAGAGAGAAACATTAAAAGAGATCCAGGAGACAATTTCAAAGTGGAAGGGACCCTGCAGTATACAGGTAGAAAATTCAGATGCTTTTCTCTGTCTCTTTGTTTAGGCTACTTTATAAGGTGCCTCTTTTCACTATGTAAAAGTTCAAACATGCTAAAATATATATATATTATATTATATGTATTATATATAATATGCATAATATACAATATGTATTATATGTATAATATATAATATGTAGTACATATTATATATTATATGTAGTACATATTATATATTATATGTAATATATATTATAATTATATATTATAGTCTTACTATATATTATAATATATATTATGGTAGTATTACTATATTATATAATTACTCAAAAATAAATGTAAGAAATCACATCACCCAATTTCAGAAATGAGCAACATTATTAAAAACTCTCCAACTGCTTATCTTGTACCTAAAAGAAATAGTAACATGGAAGCAAGAAAACTATATAGAAAGAATTTCCAGCATTAAATGAAAAACAAATGGTTTTTAAAAACCTCAGCCCTGGGCTGAGGATTTACCTCAGTGGCATAAGGGCCTGCCTGACAAACAGGAGGTCACAAGTTTGATCCCCAGTACCAGAAAGAAAGAAAGAAAGAAAGAAAGAAAGAAAGAAAACCCTCAGCCCTGAGCTGTGAAGTTCCCTGCTGGCGCAGTTACCACCCTCCCTATCCATTGGCCCTATCTCTCCCATGCTGTGTGACTCTGCAGTATTATCACTATTATGCATGGAAACCGAAGAACCTTTGAACAAAACTGGGGAAAACACTGAGCACCTCCCAAGGTACGTATGTGTGTCCAAGAGGGTGGCCCAGAATAACTGGGCAGGAGCCCGGGAGCCCAGTCTTGTTTATAGTGATCACACAGTGGGGTTAGTGGGCTGCTGTCACCCTACCTCCCGGTTGTACCTACCCAGACTGTTGTCACTGCTCGTGGGCCAGGAAGCAATTCTGTCCCTCAGCTTCTTTTTACAGGAGTTGTCTGACTTCACGGAGAGGTCTACTTCTTCCTTCCTAATTTCTTGAACTAGCCGCATGCGACATCTTGTAAAATCCTGAAACGAAATCTTCCCGTTTTCATCTGCACCCAACTGGTTCATGATCTCAGCCACAGACTCTTCCATATTCAGTTGGCGACAGACCATCAGCAGGTCGTTTCTACAGAAGGGGTGCACAGAAGAAAACACGTTAGGAGAGACAGTTGATCCAGGGAAAGTAGCTAATGAAAAAAAGGAGTATTTCTCAAATATATTTGCACATAGTACATCTATGTTAGCTTTCTCACTGCTACCAGAAAAGTGGTAAGTATGCAAAATACCTGTTATAGTTGGGTTATTTCAGACAAAAACCCTATTATTATTTGAAAAGGAAAAGCTAGAATTAAAGGCTTTTAATTCTTTGTTCTGTTTTTCTTCCTGATTCTAGGATCTCCTCTCTCTTTCCTTTGAAATTGAAGTTTAAAATTTTTCTTTACACCTGTGAGTATAGCACTGTAATCTTTCCGCAAGATAAAGTTTCAGAACACAGAAAGGACATTGTTTCTACTCTTGGCAGAATCTGAAATCTAGTCAAATTGTAAAAAAAAAGAGAGAGAGAGAGAGATTTTAATAAGCTTGATTTTCAGCCTTCTGAATCACAGCTAAATCTGTACTTCTGTAGTGTGCTATTTAATCCTGACTTTCATGATTCAGTGCTTGCCTACCTCTGTTTTTCACTAATTTTCTTTCAGTGCTTTCTACACTCCCCTTAATAGTTAGCAGAGCCCTAAGACTTAGAGTAGGGATCAAAATCTCAAATGTCTTCCAGGACTAGATGCAATGTAAATGAGTAGAGCGGGTGGATCAAAGGCAAGAGGATAGAAAAGCATAACTAACTTGCAGTCTTAAATTAGAAAAAAAAAAGCAAATTAAAAAGGCACAACAAGAACAACATTATGCAGATCAAGAACATTCATCTGGAGGACACTGGTTTGATTCCTGACATATCAATTTTGTTCCTTTCTCTCTACCTAACCATCCGTGGGAAACATTTTGCTCATTCTGCTTCAACTGTAAGTCTTAGTAAAAGTCAAAGGATTATAGAATTTAAGAGTTCAAAGAGACATGAGAGACTAGCTCATAGTCACGAACAAAAATAATTAATGTTTCCATCTCAACATACCACAAAAATTCACTCAGCTGAAGTAACTGACCAATTGGATGTGTGCTGATTCCTGAAACCTAGCCATGAGAAGTAAGACCACTTCTTACCCAGCCCTGCCTCTCAAATCTCCTCTCCTGGTCAATGCTGCCATGACCTCTGTAAATTCTCTAGGCACATAGAATTGTGGGACTTTTTCATATCTTCCTGTTCACTTGTGTGTGAAAAGCAGGGTTGCCAGTCTGTGAAACTGTTGAGAGATGGTGTAATCTTTAAGGGCTGGAGCCAGATGGGAAGAAGCTGGGTCCCCAGGGAAGTGCCCTTGAAGGAGATACTGGGAGCCCAGCCTCTTCTATTTTCTCTCTTTGAGCCCAGTTGACCTGAGGTCAGTAGCTCTGTTCCACTGCTTGCTCTCTGTCATGATGTCCCTCCTCACCAGCACAGCCAAGGGACGATGGGCATCAACTTCTGAAACAGGGAGCCAGAGAAACTTTTCCTCCTTTTAAATAGATTTTCTTTAGTATTTTGTCATAGGAATGGAAAGTCAACTGACATAAATAAAGGGGATCTCCCACTTTTATAAAATAATTTTATACTTATTCTTTATATATTTTTTCTTAAGCATATCAGTCACTAAAACATTCTTAATTTATGCTAAGCCTGTGAGATTTTTTTAGCTGGGCACCTAGCTTTCATATGCCACCCTATTTTCATATCTCATGGAGAAATTTCTTTTTCTTTTTTTTAAATTTTTTATTTTAAAGAGAATAAAACAAAAGAGGGTAGTACAGAGCAGATCAGAACAGGACAACATAGGTAACACAGTACTTTACATTAAGACAACTGGACAGCAACAGTAGCTATCACCATATCACTTACTCTGCCATAGTTGAGCATAGTTTCAAATACAATAATATCAAACATAACACAATAGTATAAAGCCATGCATAGAGTGAAAGAATTACAGGGCTTTCTGAACCGAATAACAGAAAATAATCAATGGGTACTATAATATCTCATTTTCAATAGAAAATTTTTGTTTAAACTATCACACATATTCAAATCCCAGTAAGATACAATGTGATAGATAGAACCAATGGTAGTAGAACAATAGAAGCATGGTAGGACTTCTAAGAAGGATGATATTAAATCAGCAATAGCTTTCATAATGTTTCGTTTTCTTCAAAACAGCTGTTTGTATCATCACACATGATATAGTCAAACAAAACAGAATAAAACCATTCCAACTGATGATTGAAAACATTGAAAGGCTTCAAAGCTATGAGATGGGGCCTCATGCTTACCCTAAAGTCTTATATACTCTTATCAACTCTCATACTAGGGAGAGTAGATGGTATTTACCCTTGTGAGTTTGGTTTATTCCTCTTAAGAGAATGGTCTCAAGTCGTGTCCATTTATTTATAAATATCTCGATGTGATCATTCTTTATAGCTGAGTAGTACTCCATTGTATAAAAATGCCACAACTTTTTTATCCATTCCTCAGTTGATGGGCACTTAGGTTGTTTCCAAGATCTGGCTATTACAAATTGTGCTGCTATAAACATGGGTGCACATATATC
>PVJX010029969.1:0-22504 GCA_004027295.1 Dolichotis patagonum
TCTTTGCAATAATGAGATTTATATTCATCTTAAGCAGAAAGGTTATGTACATAACATACAATTCTTTTTATGCATGCTGCTAATATATTTCATAGGATTTTGTTTCAAACAGCACTATACTTTATATTATATCGCATATATATTTATATCAGTAAACTATAAGATCTGTGAGGGAAAAGACTGTTGTAATTATTTCTTTTCCTCATCTAAGTGTAGAGGATGCATAAAAGAATGAACTAACATTTTGAAAGAATGACAATGGTCCTCAACTTTGGATACACTTACAACTTACTTAGGAAAGATTCACAAATTCTGACATCTATGTTACATCTATGATCCATTAAGTCAAAATTTGGGGCCAGGCCTGGGACAGGCATAGGACTTTGGCTGAAGTAACTGCAAACCACATGATTGCAGAGTATAATCCAGATTGAGATTCACTGATTTAAGAGTTATGGTGACTTTACTGAGTCTGTTTTAAAATCTATGCAGTAAACATAGGTAACAAATCACTACGATAAAGTATGAGCAATGGAAAATTGAAGGAAGACAAGTACCTGCCAGCAGAAAGAGAGGCTCTTGAAATTCTCCCTACAATCATTTACATCACAAAGTATTTTATGTCCCCCTTTGATGTTATTAGCATATTAAGAACTGTGCAATCATTCAACAAAGAAATCTGTTTAATGTTGTCTAAATAACTTGATTTCAGAACTCTACTTTTCCCCATATAATACCTATTAATTTTCCAGAGAGATGTCAGTGATGGGCTTCTTTTGCTTTACAAGACATTAAGTGATAATACGATTGCAAACAATGATGTTGCTTGGCAAACAATGATATAGATTAGAGAAAAAAAAGAATGGTTGAGAGAGAATTTTATTTATTCATAATGAGAAAGAGTTGGTAATATTTTCAAAATGAAAACAAGAGACATACGAGAGGGAGGAATTGATGGTACTATGAAAAGTGATAAACTCCTTTGCTTAGCTCCACCATGAAATGCACTTGTGGGTTGGTTTTCTTTGCTTAGTGTTCTCTTCTCTATTGATACTTTCAAGAGAAGACAAGATGGCACCTACTGCGATTCTAAAATAGCATTCACCTATGCTACAACATTTCATGAGAATCTTTTATATGTCTGGTTTCCAATACTAACAGGACACACAAAAGGAGGAGACTAATTTAGTATGCAATCAAAGACACATCTGAATAGCAAAATTTGAATTTTCTAAAAGAAATGAACAATTTATCAGGAAGTGAAAGAAGAAGAGTGACAGAAGAAAGCATGAGAAAAGATCATGGAAGAGCATAGCAGCAGACCAAAGAGAATTGAGCCTGGAATATGATGAGGGTGGGTAGGATATGAGGTTGAAAAATGAGACTTGGCCACATAAATAGGAACTTTGAATGACATGCATGGTGGATTTTAGGATTTATGAGGTATAAAATAAGAAATGACATGCCATATTTGTCTTACAGAAAAATCACTTTGACAGCAGTGCGATAGACTGGAGGTGGAGAGGCCTGCTACAGAGACATCAGTTTGGAATCTATTGCAATTATGGGACCATTGCAGGTTTCCATGGATACATCTAGGCAAAGGGCATCACTCAGTAATGAAGCAAGGAATAGCATGTGCTATTTAGTGGTTTAAAGCAAACCTTCTACTTCAGGATTCTTGAGCACATTTCTAAAACACAAAGTCAGCACTTAAATCAACTGTGGTTAAGTAAAGTTTCTGAGATCATGCGGATGATCCTTTCTACAAAAAGCAGCTCACAAAATACAGGTCATTAGAAATATATCACAGTAGTACTTTGTAAAATGGCAGTGTAAAATGACACTCATTTTAGATATTAGAGACAAGGTTGCCTAAAATGTCCAGCTATTTTTTAAAATTACTACATGTCTTAGTTACTTTTTCTCATTGCTGAGACAAAATACTCAACACTCAATAGGTAAAAGTGGAAGGAATTATTCCAGGTCACAGTTTGTAGACATTTCAGTCCATAGTCCCCTGGCTTCAAGGCAGGGTGGCATGGCAGAGGGGCATCACAGAGGAGAATCAGCTCATGGCAGAGCATGCAGGAGGCAGTAGAGGCAAGCAAGCAACAGCAACCTTCCCTTTTATTTTTATTCCATCCAAACTATTTTCGGATGGATTATTTTTTAAACCTTTTAGGTGGTGTCACTCACACTGGGTAGGGCTCTTCATTGCCCACACTCAGAACTATGATAAATCATTTGGGAACTGAACTAGTACAACCTTCCCTTAATCCCAGAATTCCTTAATCCACATTTATATATCCTAAATGCAGACACTTCCGCAAAGCTCCACTTATGAACACATGAGACTTGGGTGCCATCTAGATACAAACCATAACAGTATGTTGATCTGTTGATAGTCATGCAAACTGTTTCCCAGATTTAACTATTGTAAATTGCAGTGCTATAAACATGACTTTGCATGTATCACTGTAATATAATGTATTTATCACTTTCCAGAAGATATGTAGAAGGGAAATAGCTGGGTCAAATAGAATTTCTAGTTTTAGCTTTTGAGAACTTTGCATACAGATTTCCACAGTTTACATACCTACCAATATTGTAGAAAGATTCATTTTTCACCATAGCTTTGCCAGTATTTGCTATTTTTTGGTTTCTTGATAATGGTCATTCTCTGTGGGTTAAAATGAAATCTCAGTGGGGTTTTAATCTGCATTTCTCTAATGGCCAGAGAGGCTGAACATTTCTTCATTGACCATTTGTGTTTCTGTAAAGCGTTGCTAATATTTTGATGTAGCCTTTCACTGGGGACATCTAAATTTTTTTTTCATTTCTTGACATATTTTAGATCTAAGAAATGGCTGCCATATTTTTTTCCAATTTTGTAGGTTGTTTTCTCACTTTGTTGGTTGTTGTAGATATGTGTGAGCTGTGCAGATGCTCACATGATTTCATGTGTTGATTCTTGGTACTAGTTCCTGTACCATCAGGGTTCTCTTTAAAAAAAAAAAAAAACCTTACCTACACCTGCCTATGACTTCAAGACTTTTACCTATTTTATCACCCCTCGGGCTAAACACTTCTGTTTTAACATTTAGTCCTTTGACCTATTGCTTTCAGTTTAGTACATAGAGAGTCTTCTGTATGTAGACAGCCAGTTCCTCCAACACCATTTACTAAAGATGCTATCTTTCTTCCAGTATATGTTTTTGGCTTCTTTGTTAAAGATCAAATAGTTGGATGTGCTTGGAGTTGTTTTAGCATCCTGTATGAGAAAAAGTTTTATTTCTTGGTTTTAAGATGCTGCCAAGAGTATCGTTAGTGGAAGGTTTAGCCACTAATGGAGTTACCTGGTGAGAAAAGTGAAGCCTTCTCAAACTCCTTCCTCTTACCGGAATGAAACAAGCATAAGCAGTTGATCTCTGTCATGTTCTAACCAGTAGGAGAGCCACACAGACAACAGGGCCTTCACTGCTCTGCACGTAGGTTTTGCAGGAAGAAAAATATTATTTTGCTCTACAGTTAGTAATGATTTCATAGGTAACACCCGTTTTTATTATTTCTGAGGTGATTTCAGTCTTTACTGAGAATGGCAGATGTAGTGATTTCCATAAATGCAAGTTCCAACAAAGCAATGGCATAAGACATGGAGATATTCTAGATGCTTTCTTCACATTATGTCACATGCTAAAAACTGATTTTGAAACAGAGAGGTAGACTCTAGTCAATTTAAAAGAACAGACTAGAGGTTTTCAATAGGCATATTCTATACTGATAAAAGCTTTTAATATTTATTTTTTTCTGCATTAATAGTTAGCACTAACTAATTTTAGCTAGAAAGAAAACATTTATTTAGCAAACTACAGTTGTCTCTCACTAACTGAAAGAAAGGCCAGCCTTACTCTTCTGAAATTCTTACAAGAATGCAATTTGAGTAAAACATTACTTCAAATTGAAGAAGTACTTTTGCTAGATAGAGGGGATCACAATCAGAAGGGTGCATGCTGACTTTTATTGGTGAAACTGGCAGAATCTATGAGACCACTGTGTGTTTGCCTCAGAAAACATTATGCATGAACCACATAAAGTTACTTTTTAATTGAGTTTATACATTTTCCATGAGAATTGAGATGAGGCCTGATCTCTAAACTTTATTTTATAAAATCTATTACCTTCCTAATCATTAACTTGAAATACTATTTTTGGAACACTTTCTGTGATCTTTATTATAACTATTAGATAAATATATTTATCCTTTCCTGAAAATTTTATACTGATTTCAAAAGTAACCTATTTTCTCCCAGCTGAGCTCTTCAAATGCCATACTCCAAAATGATATCAAAATATCTCTTTTCGATATGAGCAATGAAGTCAGTGGTAATGAAAATGATAACAAGTAAAAGAGATGAAAGCATATACACATTCTTTTAGTCTCTTGTGGTGTTATTTGTAAAGTGAGCATGTTTTTCAAGAGGAAAACTAAATCACATGGCAGTGATAGTCATGAACCATTAGAGTAGCAATTAGAGTCATTTGGGACAAATAAGAAATGCCTCTTCAAAGATGTTGCTTTTAAACTTTATAATGGAAGGATTACGTTGACATTATGTGAGTCCATTTATTAATTATAGCATCAGAAAAACTGGGACAAGATATCATATGCCTCTATTAGGAAGTATGCAGTACCACCCATGACATACTCCAGCCATTTGAAAAAAGAAAACAGCCTTTGATGAAATCAGTCCCTTACTTCTTCTTAGCAAATTATAGAAAGGAAGAGGGGAGGGGAAATGAAACAAATTAAATGATACCATGAGAACAGAGCTAACAAAATCCACAGTGTGGGAAACTTCACGGTACCTCTACCTTAGCTTTTTTAACCTACATAACACAAAATAAGAGAGAAAACTGACAGACAATTGAAGTCATGTTAACCACATATAATATGCAAGTCTTGGTTGAACCCTAATTAGAACAAACCAACTGTGAAAAAGATATTTTAAAACATTTGAAAAATACTGAACAATGTTCATGAATCATTGTTAATTTTGCTCAGTTTCATAATTATATTTTGCTAAATTAAAATAATAATTATCTTGTAGAAAAACATACTGAGCTATTTTTTGGGTGAAATGATATGATTTGGATTATTCTATAAAACAAATATTTACATAAAAGAGAAGGGGAGAAAAGATGAAACAAGAATGTAAAATTTGGGTTGATTATTCTATTCTCTATACTTTTGAATATTTTTTAAGCTTTTCATAATAAAAATGTCTTTTAAAATCACTCTCCTTTAGTGACAAGAGATATCTGTGACGTTCATTTTTAAATACCAGAGAAAATCTTTGGCTCTAAACAAGAGAACTTCAGAATTTCAAAAAAAACTGGGAGATGGAATAACAAAGTTTGTGCATGAAAAATATGACTACTTCTAGTAAATGCTAAAAAACTAAAATAAAAAACTGTGCAGTCCTGGAGATTTGCTTTACTGGGGTTTGGTAATGAGGTGGAGTGTCCATCCAGGAGATGAAAATAGTGAAATGGAGTATTTCATGTCTGAATTTAAGACTCTGAGCACAAGAACTTTTATGCTATACTTTACTTTCATTTTCAAAAGTGTTTCAAATATGATCAAAGCTACAAAACTGAACATTTTTAAAAATGACAGCCCTGGTAAGGCAAAGAGCCTGGCTCTACAAACACTAGGACCAAGTGGACAAGTCTAAGAAAAGCTAGAAACTACTTTTAGTGAAACACAGAGAAGGAAAAAGCAGGCAGGAAGCAAGGGAACTGGAACTGGTGGCGGAAGATGTGTGAGAGATTTTTTCTTGTTCCAGCACAAAAGGGCTAAATCCTTTACTCAGAAATAATGAGCTGGTATTTGTAACATCTTTATCTCTAAATTCAGTGTTCCTATGACTACAAATTATACATTAACAATTCTTTTGTTTCTAGTTCAAGCTTATAGATGAATCTTTGAGAAACTAGGAAAAATGTAAATTTGCTTCAAATGAGTCAGAGAAAACAGTAATTGCAAAGAATTCTGTAAGAGATGCAGCTTAAAGTCAAAAGATGATTCCATAATGCAAGGAACTGGTACATAATTTATCAGTATTCTAAGTCCCCTTTTTATTTAGGTGAAAAGTATTCAGTAATCTTCTAAATCAATTATTCTAAAGTCTGGAGAATATAACACGAAAAAATAAAATGAAACCTTATGTTTAAGCTGCAGTACAGATCACTACCTCAGGAATTTTGAGGTCATGCTTCAGAAATCAGTGTGTCTAAAGTCCCCAGGGTGTTTACATTTTGCAGACAAGACGGAGGTACTAGTGTTACAATAGTTATAGCCTAAGCTTACTCATCACTGAATTCTGAGAATCTCTTTCTAAGCATAACAACTAACCAAACTATATTTTTAAAAAATCAGGATGTATAAGGAATTCTATCTGCTCTGCCCATACTTGTTTTTGGTTTTGTTTTGACTTTTTCAATAATTGGTTAGGTCAGACCTCACTGAGGCACATTTGGCCAGGGTTATGGGTAACCCTTACAGGTCAGCACCCAGTTGCCCCTCCTCTATTTCTGCTTCTGTTTCATAGGCCTATCTAGGTATAGTTAGTTTCTCCAGGCATATCGGGTCATTCTCTTCTTTTTTGCTCCTGTGTTTTCTATCTCTATGTAACTGAGCAGGAGTTGCTCCATGAAGTACACTCATCTTAGGCCTCACCATTTCTTTCCAGTATGAATGGTGGAATCTGGCATTGAAGTTCCATGAAGGAGAGAACAGCATTTAATTTATCCCTCAGGCTTAAGCCACAGTGGTTTTCTCAACTTTGGGTGCATTTTGTGTTCCATTATGAAGTACTGCTCTGAGGCCAGTTTTGCTTCCATAGTTATGCTGGATTTCTTCTTTAGAAAACTCAAGTGGAGAGGGGTGACTTGCAGGCAGAGGTCAGGCATTTCTTAAGTCCTGCCCACCACATCATTAGAGAAAAAAATGCCAACCAAAACCCAAGAAATTTGTTGTTATTAATTTGTATTTATAATTTAAAAATATTTACATGGTAGACTCCCAACAACCCTGTGGGAAATAGAAGAATTTTTATCATTTTCTACAGATTAATAAATTTGGGGCTACTGAGGTTCAGAAAGTTGGTGATGAGGCCACGATTAGAACACATCTGTTTCCAAATGTAATGCTTTTTCAATACATCTTGTTTTTTTTTTCATTTCATTTTATTTTATTTTTTTTAATTTAAAAGAGAATAAGGCAAAAGGGGGCAGTACAGAGCAGATCAGAAGAGGACAACATAGGCAACACAGTACTTTACATTAAGTCAACTGGACATCAACAGTATCTAACGCCATATCTCTTACTCTGCTATAGTTGAGCATAGTTTCAATTACAATAATATCAAACATAACACAATAGTATAAAGCCATGCATATAGTGAATACATCTTGTTTATTATTTTGTCAAACTCAGGTTTGAAGTATGTAAAAAAGGTCACCACGTATAAGTAATTAGCAATTATTTAGATTTAGTGTCAGCTCCTCACAGTTTAGCAAAAGTGCTCCAAGACTCTTAAGTATCATTGTTTGTTGCCTAGTTAAGAATACTTGGGTATTTCTCAAATAACCACAGGAAACTTTCCATACACTGAAACAAATCTATAAAACAACCATCATTCATTAAAGGATAGAGGGAAATTATCTTATTTATTTTCCCAGTGTGGTATATGATAGGTATTCAAAAAATATTCAGATGATCTCTATAGAAACTCAAATATCAAAAAGATAATTGGTTTAAGGAAGGTAAAAATCCTTGTAACATAGAATCTTTTTATTTGAATATTTAAATTATGATCTTTGTTCACTTCATTATGCATAGAGGATGTGTGCAGAGGTGGTGACTCAGCTATGCTGAATGTGCCCCTGCTTGATTATTTTTATGGAAACTATATACAGGTAATCAGCTTGTATTATCAAGCAGGATAATGAGAAATGATGTTTGGTGTTGACAGGTTATTCTGGAAGCTGCAGCAAATCATTTGCCCAAACTAATTCTTTTGGAAAAATAAAGAAAAAAGAGATAATTCTCTTTCAGTGTTGAATTATTTTTCTAGCAATAAAGATAGACATAAGCTTAAAACAAAAGAACATTGAGAAAAACACCCAGGGAGACATCCTTTTGTAAAGAAATCAGTATAGTCTTTTGGAAGAAATATAGGTGCTACTACTTATCATTTAAGAGCTTTAAAATGGAGGTCAGTTTTGATCCAGATGTAATTTCATAAAAATCAGAAAAGAGACAATTCTGCATAGGTGTGTATAAAAGCATTATTTATGACAGAAAAACTGGAAATTAAATATCCAAAAATGTTAAATGATAAATTTGGCATCTTTGTGGATAAATGTAATCATCAGTTAAAAACATTTAGTGACAAAATAATTAATCATGGTAATACTGAATGAAGGAGCCAAAGAATATGTGCCTAAATTTTGGCGATGCTTATACACGTAAATATAAAAAATATAGTATGTTCTCTACACAACTGTACTCTACAAATTCTCTTTAATATATTTGACTATATTTAGAATGTCAGGAAACATTACTATCATTTTTAAAGGCCTATGGTGGACAGTAGACTGGAATTTATGACACATGTCCAAAATGGGCTTGATACTTTAGTGTTTTCTCATGATCATGGGCCAATTCTTTAATACCCAGGGCCTCAATTTACAGTTTTGTTAAAGGAATAGCATAGAATGCAGAGTCTGGAATGTAAATACCTTCAGAGGCATCAGACAATAGAAAGGCATCAGAAAAGCCAGGTTCAGACAGTCATGAGTAAAGAATTAATGGGTGCCTCCTGTATGTCCAGCACTGTGTACACTGTACATACAGAAGTAGGAGAAACAGGTGTGGTAAGCAACTTTTATTACAGTCTTAATATATTCTTAGAGGCTGATGAATAGCATGGGCCAAACAAAATAGAGCAGTTAACATGTATTACATCTTGTCATTCTTCTAACAACTCCTTGAGACACATGTTTTTTCCTCCATTTCCTCATTTTATTGTGTGTTTATGTGGGGGACCTGACAGTTATTTTAAATGACATGCTCAGTCTTACAAAGATGTTAATAATAGAAAGGTATTAATTAATAATATTAATAAAAACCTTATGATACATAACAATTACTCAAATTTTTTATAGGGAAGAAAGAAGCAGGGGTGTGTAAGGGGGGAGAGAGAATCATGAAGTTTTCTTTCAATTCATAAACCATATGATTCTATTTTCAAACTAAATTTGGACCTCATTTATCAGTGGCCCTTTTATTCTTTTTTAAAAAATTTTATTTAAAGAGAAAAAATAAACAACCAGACAAAACAGAAAAATGGTAGCAACAATACAGAAAAAAATAAAAGAGCCCAAAACAAACAGACAAAAAAAACCCCAAAACAAAAACAATAACAAAAAAAAACCCTCAAAAACTAAGAAATTGCCACTTGATATGTTACATACTCTCATCATTGGGAATACTTGTTCAAGTTACAAAATTAAAGCATACAAAGTAGACATTCAAACAGTGAGACTGTTAACAGTTCTGCTCACCCATCTAACAAAAACAGTAGTATAGTCATCTATCTTACACACTTAAACATACGTGCAATTATATCCTTTAGAGCACTTTCTTTTCCTCTCTTTTATAGTAGCAATTACACATTTTGGGTTTTATTACTTCTACATTTCTTATTACTTTTTATACTAGAGAAACAATGTGATGTTTATAAATATGATTCTTATTTATTTCACTAATGAGGATGGTCTCAAGTTGACTCCATTTCCCTATGAAGGCCTCAAGATAATCTTTTTTTATAGCTCAGTAGTATTCCATTGTGTAAAAATACCACCTCTTTTTCATTGACTCTGCAGTTGATGGGCATCTTGGTTGTTTCCAAGATTTAGCTATCACAAATTAGGCTGCTATAAACATAGGTGCACATATATCACTGTGATATGAACTTTTCAGTTCTCCTGGGAAAATACCCAGGAGGGGAATAGCTAGGTTGAATGGAACTTCCACTCCTAGTCTTCTGAGAATTCTCCATATTGATTTCATAGTGGTTGCACCGGTCTGCCCTCCCACCAACAGTGGAGCAGTGTTCCTTTTTCCCTGCAGCCTCGCCAACAATTGTTATCAGCTGATTTCTTGATGGCAGCTATTCTTTCCTGTGTGAGATGATATCTCAATGTTGTTTAAATTTGCATTTCTCGAATGACCAGTGATGGTGAACATTTCTTCATGTATTTGTTTGCCATTTGTATATCTTCATCTGAGAACTGTGTGTTCATCTTAGCTGCCCATTTTTGGAGAGGGTCTTTGAATTTGGGGGGGTTGATGTTTTTCAATTCTTTGTACGTTCTTGATATAAGTCCTTTGTGTGAGGGGTTGCTGGTTAAAATTCTTTCCCATTCTGTGGGCTTTCTTTTTACTCTGATGGTGATTTCTTTTGAAGTGCAGAAACTTTTCAATAATATGAGATCCCAGTTGTTGATTCTCTGAAGTGTTTCCCGTGCAGTTCGCATTTTGCTCATGAAATCTCTGCCTACATCTATGTCTCCAAGATTTCTACCTACCTTATCTTCTAGTAGATTTAGCGTTTCTGTTTTAATGTTTAGGTCTTTGATCCATTTAGACTGTAGTTTTGTGCATGGTTATAGACATGGATCCAGTTTCAGTCTTCTGCATGTGGAGAGCCAATTTTTCCAACACCATTTATTAAAGAGGCTATCCTCCCTCCAATGAACATGTTTTGGCCCTTTGTCAAATATCAGGTGGCTCAGTGTCTTTGTACCAATACTTGCATCTTCTAATCTGTTCCATTGATCCTCAGGTCTATTTCTTTGCCAGTACCATGCTGATTTTATCACTGTTGGCCCCTTTATTCTTATATTAAAACTATGTGTTTTTTATTATCATGAAGAATCAGGTGCAATTTTTTAAAATGTTCCTTGTATCATGCAATGGGGGAATACATTGATCAACTTGGGACTTGGGAAAATACTCATTTGAATTCTACTTTCTATTTTGCTTTTTTAAAAGTCACCTTTCGCAACCTATTATCAGCTTTTTAGAAGATCTTAAAAGTCTGCTGACAATTGTCACCTCAAACATTAATTCATTCAGTGTTTTTTCACAACAGAGAATTACTGTTTAAAAGAAGGAAAGAAAAACTGCAAAACAATTTACAGTAAAACCCAAAGCTAAATGTTAGACATACATTAGATAATGCTCTTCTATAAATACACTGGTGAAATTTAAAAAATCTTATTTGGAATCCAAGTCAAGTTTATCTGGGAATGAAATTAAAGGCATAAAACACTGAGAAATTAGTAGCATAAAGCCAAGGTCAAATATAACATTGTTTGAGAACCTTTTAAGCCTTATGCTGAGAATAAATTATTCTATTCATCAGATTCCCACAGGATAATATCTGAATTTTTAAGTTTTTTTTATCTTGAATTTATTTATGTAACTGTCTCTACAAATAAATACAGAGCTATTAAATGATCTATACTGGTCAAGTCATTTTCATCTCTGTATATTCATATCATGATGCTGTGCAAAACTTCCATATACACTTCTAAAAGAACATATTATAATCTGAATAAATGGTAAGCTTTTATTTTGAAATATGACTTTTCTCCTTTTTAAATATGAGCTAGACCAAGCCATTTACCTATGACTCTCATTTTGCTCATGTGTGGAAGTGGATCTGTATTGCCTATACCATAAACTTTTGAGTGTGAAAGGATGTAATCTGTGAGTCCTATAATACAAAAGTGCATGGATGAACAATAATGCTTAGGAGCAATAAGGAAGGCCAGGCCTTGTTACTCATCTTTATTCCTCTCTTTTATGGATTTTGTCATCTTCCTAGTCTTCCTTGGTCTTGAGTGATCTATGACTTACTCTGCCAATCCATTGTAATGGTTTATTTTCTTAGTTTTCTAATTGTATCTTAGCTTCTTAGTTTTCTTAGTTTTCTAATTGTATCTTAGCTCCATAAAGTGTTATCACTTTATGACAAGATTATCCAATTCAACCGTTTTATAAACATTTATTGAGTTACAACTATGTGCCACACACTAGGTGTTGTGTGTAACTTGGTAAACTCAGAAGCCTCAGTCTGTGTTTCCATGGAGTTCACGTTCTAGTAGGGCCCAAGAGCAAACAAAAAGAATCAGTTTTTGTCACAGATGAGTAGAACCTAGTTCACCCTGTGATGAAAGTGGTTTCCGAGAAAAACAACACCATTATTACCACAACCATATCACAAACGTGGTCGTCACCATCCTCCTCCCAAAATGAGACAGACTGTTACTCTGCATCAAGATTTATCCTTAGTTCCTTTCCTATCCTTACAACAATCTCATAAAACAGGTATCATTAGTTCCACTTTTCAGAGGTAGCTCTTTAGGCAAAAATAATTTTATATAATTAATGTAACCTTTAATTTGAGAGCCTGTTAACTGAAGCAGTATGCTGCTTCAATTATTCTGATTTCAGGGAGACAAAGAGGAGCAAAGGGAAAAAAGGGGCTCCGTTTTCCAAGAAGGAAGACCAACATATGTAAAAGTCAAGAGATGAAAGAGAAGAATACGTATACTGAAGAAAACTAAATGTGCCCAGAGCTTGGGGCAGAGGATGAGGGGCTGTGGTGAGTAATGAGAAGACAGTGAAGCCAGAAAAGTTAAGAAAAACTAAACTATGCAAAGTTATAGACTAATTTAAGGGGTGTGAGACTTATTTTAGAAGCCATTATTGCAATAGCTGTCCAAGTGGCATTTATTCCATTCAACTAATTTACATGAAGCCACTACAGCTCGGGTAGAGCCCAAGTGATAGAGATGCAGCCCAGAGTAAGATAAGTAAGGTTTTCAGTCTTAGCAAGAAAAAAAAGAATCAGAAAGAAGTAAAATGTATTGCCAAGTGCCACTATGGAATACACTGTGATAGGAAGTGACGAGGTCAACACCAGATAATATGGGGTAGTCTCTCAGGGGATGTCTTGGCTACTTTTTTGTTTGCTGAGACAAAATAACTGACACCCAAAGTTAAAGGAGGAAAGGTTTATTTAGCTCACAGTTTGCAGAGGATTTAGTGTATAATTGGCTGGCTTTAAGGCAGGTTAACATGGCAGACAGGCTTTGAAGAGAAGAAACAGTTCGTGTTAGGCAGAAGGTAGTAAAGCAAAAAGGTATGGCCACTGCGTTTTGGGGTTTTTTTGGTGTTGTTTTGGTACAGGGGATCAAACTCATGACCTCATGCTTGCCAGGCAGGTGGTTGTGCTGCTGAGCTAAAGCCCTGGTTGACCACCGCTATTTTTTCTTTTTACCTCTTATATCTTATTTAGGTTACTTACGGTGGGTGGCACTTACACCCTAAATTGTACTGCCCTTGATCTCAACATTACACATTCTAGATGTAGCCATCTCTGAAAAAGCCCCATCCATGTCTCCACATAAGGCTTTAGGGGAATGTCCAGACACAAATCATAACAGAAGACATTTCCTTCATCTTAGCCTTCTGGTTTAGTCTTAAACATGAAACCAAAATGATGGCTCTGATAATCTCTTAAATAGTTTTTAAAAAACATTTTGTAGATATAATTATAAATTACATGATCATCTAAGAAATATACAGTATATTTATGACTGTTATACTCTATTTTGTTATGAAAGTTTATTTTTTATAAAAATAAGAAGAGTGCTTTCTGTATTTTCTCTATTAAAATCTACTAGCATCACATTACAATAAAAAAGGTTAAAAATAGTCTGGGGATATAACTAAGCGCAAAGTAGCTGAGTGAAACTGAAATCCTCATCAGTCCCACAAAAGAATCCAGACGGATTTCAATTAAATTAGAAATTCTCTCTATTTCTATCTACAAATAACAATAATTGTTAAGTACTTGGTATATGTCCTTCTTGATAATTTTTATTCACATAAATATTTTGTTTTCCTATAAATGAGATCAAAGTTACTATTTGACATCTGTTCTGGTTTGCTTTTCAATGTACATATATTTTATGCCTACATTTCATAACCTGAACAACTACTTCAAAGAATAATATGTAATATATTAATGAGTGTTTATTTCTTACTGTTTTTTGAAATCCTGCATTATTTCTATCCTTTGTTCTGTTTTGCTTTTTAAAAATAAAATATTATACATATATTTACATGACTCAATTTTTCTGTACACAGGTCTGCTTACAGATATTTTATTGTGTTTCTATTTCCCACCCCTCACTTTTGATCAGGTTGTGGAATTACAAAATCATTCTAGCTCAAGTTTTCCCTCTTCCCAACAGACAGAAATATCCCAAAACCCATGCATAAGTGATCTCCTCTGAATTTCTTTAGTGCATTTTCTTTTCCCCTCGTAAGACACTGATCATTTTCTAGCTTTCTTTATTTTCCAATTAACTGTGAGCTATCCAAAGCCACTGTCTATATGATACTCAAATATCTCTAAAAGAGCTTATTAATTCTACAAGAAATTCTAAATATTCCAAATCTCAGAGTATATTTCAAGGAAGTAATATGCACTCAAACAAAAATAATGAAAGCACTCAATATTTTAAACAGAATTTTATACTTTACAATGGAATCAATATATAATTTAAATGCATAATATTGAGGAAATGGTTAAGTAATCCAAGGCATGTTCATGGGATTTTACGATGACACGAAAACAACAAAAAGTACAAAAATACGCATAATGTGTCAACACTATTATGTAAAATAAAGACAATAAATCAAGTAATGAAAGATAGTAGGAGATATTCCAAATAAACATTTAACTGTCTTTATAGGATGGGCCATGCTAGATTTTTTAAAGTATATTTTCCTTTGCTTTCCAAATATTCTCTATTGAACACACATGAATTTATGTTAAAGTGTTTCATCTATGTTCCTTTTTAAATAACAATTGCAATACTACAAGACGTTTTTAAAAGCTAATCAATGGGGGCCTGGGGGTTTAGCTCAGCAGCTTAAGTGCCTGCTTGGCAAATGCAAGGTTGTGAGTTCGATCCCTGGCACCAAAAAAAAAAAAAAAAAAAAAAAAAAAAAAAAAAAAAAAAAAAAAAAAAAAAAAAAAAAAAAAAAAAAAAAAAAAAAAAAAAAAAAAAAAAAAAAAAAGCTAATCAATGAACTAAATGCTAGTTGTGATGAACAAATGAAACTACACTCTTTTCATAAGCTTGACAAGAAGGTTGTTTCCATAATCATGCGAGGTAGATGTACTAGGATAACAGAAGGGGTATGGAGAACAAAGAGAATACACTTTTTAGGCTCTTGTTATAGAAACAAGGAAATAAAAAGTGAAGGAGGAGGCAGAAGAGAAACTAATGACTTCAACTGTTCCTTTTGCCTACTGTAGCTTTTCTCTTGCTCCAAGCCCTGTTCAAGCCCTTCCACATGAAAGATCTTCCTGGGGCCCTCACATGTACCTGTTTCTCTACACTGTCTGAATGTATTCTACTCACTCTATCATATGTGACAGCATTTGTCTCTAAATTATTTCTAGTTTTTAATTCTTTTTCCATATTCAAGATCCGAGATCATCAAGGATAAAGGCATAGGGAGCTTTCATTTTATATTATTCCTCAGGTATTTAAAAGAGTCTGACATAGTGTATCCTTCGTACATTTTTTCAGAGGAGCTATTTTTACTTAGATAGCAAGTCACTCAGGTGTCTTATTAGACAAAGGATATAAGGTACTGAACCATACTTATAATTCAGTGATTAATGATAACTATCACATACTCTTGCCAACTCTGCAAATAAGGTATGAGAATCTCCATTTGAGAGTTGCAGGCAGGTACACAAAGAGAGAGCTCAGTTCCATGAGGCCTCAAATCTCCTTTGTTTCTTACACCCTGTAAAGTTTAGAAAGTTAAATGAAACTTTCAACTTTTCTTTTTCTTTTAATTTTATAAATTTATGGGGCATAATAAGATAATAGTATATATGTGGAATGGCAAAATCAGATTCAAGAGATTATAAAACTGTCAACTTCTTACTGCATTACCTTGCTTAAGCAAATCTAGAACTAATTCTAATGATGTCTGCATAAAAGAAGTGTGAGATTATTAAACAGAACAGTAAATTTCTTCAGCAAACAAATGTCATCAGGCTTTAAAAATCTCTAATTTCAGGTCCCAGACATGCAAAATAAAGAACCTGGTAAGAATCTCTAGTGTTCTAAATTCTGTGTACCCTTTCTTTCAAAAGGAAGTAATACCTACAGTGCAAAGTACATGAACTTCCATCTGGAGCTAGATAAGAATAGATCTGTATTCTAGGCTTTACTCCCCCGTTTCTGACCTTAATCAAGTTACTCTCACTTATAATTATCTAGCATCAGTTCCTACATCTAAAGAAATAATCACCCTGCTGGATCAATCTGAAGAAAATAGTCTAATCTCTAACACAGTGCCTGGTCCTTCATAAGGTTACAAAGGTGTTAGTGCCCTTGCCCTCCCAGTAGCCCCTATCCTTTATCCTCCAGGATGGGGCTCTCTCTTCACCACGGACATAACACATGACTAATAGAGCCAGGTTCTCAGAACATCTTTTCTCTAGTTTTCAGACATAAGAAGAAGGCCCTATGTCAGATGATTTCTATGCCAAAATAGACTTTAGGTAATCAGCCTCTGACCCCAACTCAAGATGGTTCCTCAGAAATATTTTTACAAAGGCTCTGATCAACAAGAGACCTAAGTAATAAAGACAGCACAAAAACCAAATTCCTGTCCATAACTATTGGCATTGATTAGGGAGCAATGGTAGGGATGTGGTCCAGTTCATTACAGACAAAACTCCATCAGATTTTACCATAGGAAAAGAACATACTTATATTCCTGCTCCTGTTTTTTCTTTGTGGGGTTGCTTTCCTCTTGGTGTCATTCCCTAGAGAGACAGACTTGGCCAAGGGCAGAAACAAGCTGCACCTCCCCCGGGGCTGGCTCCAAAGAGACACTCTTCACACACTTCTCTGCCGGAGCAGTGACTCATAAGATTTGCAACGTGCTAAAACTCAGTGAGGAGCGTTTCATATAAAATTATCATAAGCGAAAGGTTACTTGAGGGAACAGTGCACTACTTTTTTAGGTGACCCAGTTATGGCTAAATTTGGAAAGTTGGCAAGGCAGATTCTTCCCTTTAAAACAGATCTCACAGAAACAAAAGATACTATGAAGCCTGGGGCCCAGATCTTTGCTGGGGCCTCTGTAGTGGGCAGCACCACTTGGAAAAGCCAGTTACTGTGAATGTGTCTGGCTGCCACCGGTTGTCACTTGGATAACTGTTTCTTAGAGTGTGCTTTCTAAAGGAGGAATCAGGAGCACTAAAACAACATAAACTCAAATATCATCATCAGATGTGAGCAAGGTTTTAAATGCTTTGTAAATGTTTATTCCCATAAGAATCTCATGAGGTGCTTACTATTGTTATCTCCATTCATAAATGAAGGAACTTGGATGTAGAGAAACTATATGTCTTGTCATGGGGCCACATAGCTAAATAGCAGAACCTGAATTGAAACAGAGCCAGGCTGGCTTCAGAATCTGTGTTCCTGATCCTTACACTGCCTCATAATGTTATAGTGCCGTTACATATGGCAGAACAACATGTAACATTTGGCTTCTGGCACAAACATAATTATCTTGGAGAGGCAATTCACTAGAGTGGTTTGGAATTCTGGCTCCCAAGCAAATTACTCAGCAAGAATCCTGTAATACTGCTTCTATGAGCTAAGTGTACGTGGCTGATTTTACCTCAGTGCCTCAGTTTCTACAACTGTTTGTTCAGCACAGTTTTATACTATATCATTTTGTTCAGAGGACTGAATGACCTAATACCTACAAATCCTTAGGACATGACTTGAAAAAGAATAATAGTCAATTATTCTAACTATTACATGTGTTTTTTATTATAATGATAATAAAACCAAACAAAGTAAAACAATATAGCAAATCAAAACAAAACAGTGAAAGTGATACAAGACTTCAAAACAAGGGAGTAGGAAATAAGCAATGGTTACCATAATGCCTCTTGTTATCTTCAAAATAGCTGTCCATACCATCAGAAATAATAAAATCAAACAAAATAAAACAGAATAAAACCAATTCGAGTGGAAAGACAACCCACAGAGTGGGAAAAAATTTTAGTCAACTATCCCTCAGATAAAGGACTTCTACATAGAATATAGAGAGAACTGGAAAAAAAATCAGGCCTCCCAAATTCAAAGACTCAGTACAAAAATAGACATCAGAGATGAACACATTCTTCTCAGATGAAGAAATACAAATGGCAAATAAATACATGAAAAAATGTTCAACACCATTGGTCATTTGAGAAATGAAAATTGAAACAACACTGAGATTCTATCTCTCTCCAGAAAAAAAATGGCTATCATCAAAAAATCAACCAATAACAAATGCTAGCAGTGCTGAGGGGTAAAAGGAACACTTCTTCCCTGTTGGTGGGAATGTAGACTGGTACAACCACTGTGGAAATCAGTGTTGTGATTCCTCAAAAGCTTGGGTTGGAAGTTCCATTCAGTCCAGCTATCTCCTGTCTGAGTATTTTCCCAGAAGAATTACAAACATCATACCACAGTGATATATGTTCACCCATGTTTATAGCAGCACAATTTGTAATAGCTAAATATTGGAAACAATCCAGATACCCATCAATCGCATGATAGATTAAAAAAATATGGTATATATATACAGTGGAGTACTACTCAGCTATAAAGAGGAATGAACTGCAGACTTTTATAAGTAAATGAATGCAACTTGAGACCATACTCAAGTGAAATAAACCATATGCCCAAGTGTAAACATTATATACTCCCTAGTATAAGAAACTAAAAAAATTAATATCTAAAACATACAATAGATATTGTGAAAGGGGATAAAACTACTCAAAAGGCAAGAACATTGGGATGGGGGAAAGGAGAAAAGAAGGAAAGGAAAAGAAAAGGAGAAAAGAAGGAAAGGAGAAAAGAAGGAAGGAAAAGAAAAGCAATGTATATATGTATATGTATATATATATATATATACACATACAAACACAAGATAGCTAAGATAATTACAGTACTAATTGCTTAAAAGCAAAAGTTCATTGAAAACAAGTTTGTGCTTATATTGTGTGAGCAATTTTGCATGTGTATGTCTTGTAATTTGTGCAACTACTGTGAAGATAACAATACACAATATATTAACCATTGTTAATTTTCTATTATCCTTTGTTGAAATTCTGTGTTATTTTTATTGTTTTTTCTCTTTAAAATAAAGTAAAAGATAAGATTTGTGTGCTTAGATATATATATGTATAAAACATTGCAATAATATTTGTAAAAGAAAACTGCTAGAAATGAATCAATATTTATCAGGGAACATTGTTTAAATACAACAAGTTTTGATATAATGAAATGTGCAAGTAGTAATGAAACCTTTTATTCCACTTCTGAATACTATGTTTTCTTATATTTTTCTTTTTCTTTTATTCAATAAACATATCAAATTGTCATAATTAATGTTAATATAAAGAACATATATTATTTTTGCAATCAGAAAGTGTTTTAAAGAAAATGTTTTAAAGTTCTTAATATTTACTCCTGGTACTTATGATGTTTTTGTAAAAAAAATCCCACAAATTTAAAAATACATCTTAACAATACCATTGATCTGGTCATAAGTGGATCATAAGAGTTCCTAGAAAGTGACCCCCCCCCCAAATGCATCTTGGAAATAAAGTCAAATAGCTTTGCGAGACACAATTCTAAAAGTAAAAAATTTTTCCTCCATTTATGAAGAAGAGGAGCACAGTCAATGAAATGAGTCAATGAAAACAACTCTTCTGGCCTGGCCCAGAACCTGCAGACAGTGCTCCTGGCCACGTCTCCTTTACATCTCTAGCCTAGGCAGTCCTACTCTTACAGTTTCAGTCTGTCGACCTTTGCTGTGAAAGGTAACCCAGGCCAAGAGTCAAGTCTGAGTGTTTATCCCTAGCCATTCATTCAAGCATGTTGCTCATACATAGCTGTACTTTCTATCCTGGGGTTCATGCATGCTGTTTATCCTGCCTAAACCATCACCTTTCATCTGCTGCCAAGGTTATTACTGGTTTTTCCTTTTCCAGCTATTCATTATGGTGTCCTTTCCTTTAGAAGTCTGTGCTGAGTCTTTACTCTGTGATATATATATTCATTGTGTTATCTAATACATGTGTATTATATATTGTGCAATGATTTATGTCTCTGACTGCAGTACCATCCACTATACAGGTTCATATTCCTTTGCTACTTTCTCAAGGAATACTGTAAGATTTTGAGGTCAGTACTATGTGTTATTCATAGCTAACATTCTGTTATATTCTAGATAACAGTCTAGTGCATGGTATACAGTTCAAGCTTGGCAAACGTTTTTCGTTGTGTGAATAAATGAAGTATGAAAAGTGACATAAAAAGTCCATATTCTCAACACAAGAAACACCACTTACTGAAAAAGAAAGGACACACTTAGCAGTAGATGAATTATCACAATAGTTGACTATTGTACAGCACTGCTGATAGTAAATACCAATCAACAGGGAAAGTTCAGGATCCTGAGACCCCTAAAATCTTGAGTGGATTAGATGCTTGGAGAAGTTTAGTTTTACAGCATGATTGGTCTCTTGCCTGGGATTCCTGGATTTATAATTCAAGTTGTTATCCACATGCCATTAGGCTGTACTTCTTATCAGTGGTCCTAGAATTGATGCCTAAAAACCAATGACCACAAACATTTTAAAAATACAGTAGCTGGTGAATCAGCTGTACACGTAACTGTTTCTTTAAAGAAACACACACAAAGAAGACATAAAGTACCAAGATTATTTTCTGTGCCATTCTTGCCCCAGGATAGATGCTCTCACCATTAGAAGATTCAGAGAAAGAAAAGCATACAAAATAACTTTATGTCAAAAATGTTCATTGCAGTGATGTTTATACTAGCAAAAATAATGGAAGTATGGTAGACATACAGCAATGGAAAGAGTTGACTAAGTAATAGCACAATAGGATGACTACAGTGAGATTTATTAACAGATATGCCATTGTAATGTTTTTCTGCTCCACTGAAGATAATTGACTTACATCAAACTACATTTATTCAAATACAGAATTTCATGGTTTTTGTTCTATATAAACACCTATGAAAGCATCAATATAATGAAGATAATGAACATATCTATTTCTCGTCAAAATTTTCCTTGTAAACCTTTATAATCTTTCCCTTTCATCTCTTCCCATCTTCAAATAATCTTTTGTCACTGCAGATTAGCTCGAATTATATAGTATTCCTACTTCTTTTATTTGGCATACTTAATTTGATATTTATGACTGTTGTTGCATATATAAATACTCCTTTATGTCGCTGAAGGTATGGATGTGTCAAAATTTCTTTATCAAGGACAACCTGTTGATGTGCATTTCAGTTTTTCTATTTTTCTTATTACAAATAAAGTTGCTTTGAACATTTGGGTAAAAGTAAACATTAGTAAACATGTGCATTTATTTATCTTCAGTAAATAAGCAGGATAAGGGCCAAGTTGTTTAGTAGATGATATCTATGATAACTAGAAATGTGAAAATCCTTATGGTGTAATAGCGACTGAAAAGGCAGCGTATAAATATACCCATATCAAAATAAAAAGAATATGCTAAAACTAAAGTGTAGTGAAACTATAAGTAATGGTTTTTTCTTCTTCCTTTATACTTTATAATAATGCTACATGATTTTCAAATATCTTAAGAGGGAATAATTGTGTTTTATGCACCCAGCATGTATGGAAAAATATATATATGATATATATATATATATATATATATATATATATATATGGCTTAATATTTGAGATCAGGTCCATATAGTGTTCAAAGCTTCTGTAATTTCTAGCATATGATAATCCAATAATCACAATAATGGATACCAGCGCACATATACTTATAGAGTACAGTGCATGGGCGTAACATTAACAGTTCCTGAATGTGAGTACAATATGATCAAGATTTCACTGAACAAGTTTTGCACTGCATTGTCCTGTGAGGCAGGTGGGCTGATGGAGAACATTACAGCACATGGGGGACTGGCTTGATCTAATTTTAATTCCTTCTAGATACACTATCAGGACCACTGTTCTACCTTGAGATGTAAGAGTTTACGTGATGTTCAGGATAACCAGGTAAGGAAGGAAATGCAGATATTCCAGATACAATATATACCTCTAGGCAGTATTAATATAATAAATAACAGTTTACCAAGCCATGCTGTGAAAAAAAGTCTCTGTAGTCTGAGTCTTTCTCAGTTCTTGGCAAATCCTTCCTAAAATTTCAGCCAAGACCATTAGCTCCAGCCAGATTC
>PVJX010029970.1:0-22440 GCA_004027295.1 Dolichotis patagonum
CTCCCTCTTGTCAAGTAGTTAAATATTTTCTCAACCTCAGCACTATTGATATTTTAAGTTGGATAATCTTTTGTTGTAGGAGAACATTTTCTGTGCAGTTAGGGTATTTGGCAGGATCCCAGATCTTTAGCACATGTCCCTCAGTATGGGAAAACTAAAAATGTCTCTGAATATTGCCAAAAGTTTCAGGGGATGATGAGGGGGAAAGATCACTCCGAGTTGGAAACCACTGAGATACAGGTAGGGTGATTATGTATCATGATATGGTTAGGATAGCCCAACTTTTAACTTACTGTCCTGGTCTCCTTTTTAAAATCAAAATGTCTCTCTCTAGGATAAATTATACCTGTCTTAGTCATAAGGGCCTCCCCATGAGATCAAAAGTAGGGGTTGATAGTGGAATAGTGTTATGTCAAGAGGAAACACGTTTTGTGTGTGAACCATCTGTTCAAAAAAGTTTCTCGTATTTCAAGAACTGCTTGGTCCCAGTCCCATGTATACTTCTTTGATTTGATAAAGATGTGCTGCTGTGTGCATCTGATTTCATGGCTTGCAGTTAGTATTTATACATAGTTGTTGTTGTGTGTCAATATGAATGGGAATATAGGTAAGCAACAACCAGAATATAAGATGAGGTAGAAGTATTTTCTAAAATGTTTTTTGTAAAGAATGCATAATCATCTTATTCAGAATGCTAAGACTGATTTGTTTTTCCATATAAGTTGTTACAAGATCCAGGTAGCTTCCCCATCCACCTCCGGTTTTAAGCCTCATGGGATCAGTTTGATTTTGAGAGCCAAGAACTGCTGGAATTGTATCCCGAACCAGCTGGATAATTTCCTCTCACTCTTGAACCCACTCAAAACTGAAAAAATTTAATAAATAATTGGAAGTAACACAAGCAGTAAATAATTGGAAGAACACAAGCAAATATGATGAGTCCCCCATAACATCTCTAAACTCCACTTTGAATTTTTCTTAGTAATGAGGAATGCAAAATTCTGGGCTCTTTCACAGAAGAAAGATATGATGAATGCTCCACATTACTGGAACCCCAGAATTTAAAAGCTATTCTCTGCATTTTGTTCCAATATATTTTCTTCTTCTTTTCAGAATCAGGGAAAGATTGACGAAGTGGGCTTAGGAAGGAAGGAAGGAAGGAAGGAAGGAAGGAAGGAAGGAAGGAAAGTAATGGAGACAAGGCACCATTCTTATTCTCATAACGAGAGAAAAAGATCACCTTGGAATCCGCTCCTTTCTCCAAGGGTTCAGCCCAGAGCCCCGCCCATCAGATTTCCGTTCTCACTTTGTTCTGCTTTATAACCTCTATGTCCCAACAGCTTCTCTCTGTTCCTTCATTTAGCCACAAGGTTGCAACAGCCCCAGTACCTGTTGTGCCCAAGACCCCCATAACTGCAAAAGATAACAGTACCTGCTAACCTTCTGCTCCTGTAAAAGCAGCTTCTGTAGAATTTCACTCCACTTGCCCCTGACCCCGAGCCAACTGAAACAGAAGTATAAAACCCCTGCTCTCCCAGAGCTCAGGGCTCGGAATTTTGAGTGCATAACTCTTCTGGGACAGCCAGCATAATAAAGCTTTCTTCCCTCTCTGAGTGCCACTCGTGTTTCCTGTGTCACAAATAGGACTGACTTTGCTGTAACAATACAAGTACACTCTCTGTAGAAAGCCGTGCTTCATCCTTTACCTCTGGGGGATGTCACCATTACTGGAATGACTGCAAGGGCCATGGTTCTGGAACAAATGTCTGACACATTCCGCTGGCTATGGGTATTTGCTGCTTTGCTATTCGACTCTCAATCACATCTGTAAGTCTAGGTGACTAATTTCTAACTGATCCTGTGATTTTACATCATACCCTAGGATTCAGATTCTCAAGTGGAATATAGGAAAGACCAGGTTTAGACTACATGTGTGTATCTCATAGCCTGGAGTAAGGAAGGGTGAATGTTCTGCGTTTTTTGGACTTTATAACAGATCTGGACTTTTAGCAGGATTTGGAGTTACTGCCTGGGAAGCTATAATGATATATGTTCATTGTAAGAAGACAACTATTTCATTTCATTTCTTTTCCCCAGAGTTGTAGAGAACTCAGTTTCCCCTCTAACTAGGTGGAAATAGGAAGAAAAATGTAGTGAAAGTTGGTGGTTTCTCTCCCTTTCCTTCCTGCTGTAACATAAGTGTGCACTCTGTGGACATGTGGCCTTTACTTCTAAAATCCAATTAGAAGGATGGTTTTCAGCCAGCATTCAATAACGGTTATATATTTACTGCTTTGAAGAACCTGAGAACTTGATTCTACTGGGACCAAACTTATACCATGAGAGGAAATGGTTTGACTTCTCGTTATCCACACTCTTCCAAGGTGACCTGCCCTTTGATCGGTGGGCATGAACTGCCCGCATGAGATTCGAACACCTTAATGTCCACAAATCACATTGCTGTCCTCAAAACGCGGACACCCCTCTTGCAGCTAAACCCGGCCCAGCATGCGTATTGTCTTTGTTTCCTGCTCCTATGAGGCTCACTCACCTCTAGGTGGGCAAAAGGAAACAAAAATAGACTTAGTGAGTCTAAGAGCTGTTTGACTTAAACCTTTTTAATTTTTTAAGTGAATTAGAGTAAAAACAGTAGCTAAAATATATCCTTGGCTGTTGTTTTAAAAGAATCACTGGGACTAATTAGGCCCAAATAGCCAATTTTCTGTGGTTTCCAAGGATACAACCACAATTAGAATTGTCATCTACAAATCTTTTTTTTTTTTTTTTTAAATATTTGTTGTGTTTTATTTCAAGGGATATTGAAATAAGACAATGAAAGAGCAAGGTCAACAGGAGGGAAAGTTTTCCTTGGTTAATAAAGCTTAGGAGTAGAGAAAAATGCTTTGAGGTAGATTCAGTTTTTTTCTGATAAGTTTAAGAAACATTGGCTTCATTGACTCTGGACCCTCAGAAAGTTATAAATTGAAAACAAAACATGATCATCTTTCTGGTATAAAACATTAGGATGGTCAAGTTGTCTAACTAAACAGAATCTAACTTTCCCTTCCTGAGTTCAACTTTCATTTATTAAGTGCTCTACCAACAGTTTCCTATTTAATCTTTGTAATGATCTTATTAAAATTTGTATTAAGTACTTTTTTGGCGTACAAATCACCCATTCCTCTTTATGGTGGCAATAGAATTCTGGGTTCTTTCCAAGAAATTACATTTTTTCATTTGATCATGTCCAGTTAGAAAGTAAATTAAGATGCCCTGGCCTTGCAGCCTAGGCAACAAATCAAACCATTTGGAATTAATGCTGGGTTGATGAATCTTTAACTGACCTTAAAAATTACAGAAGATTGCTGGCATTTATTGGCTTTGTGGAAATCCCGTGCAATACAAGTGTTCCTGCTGACATGCCCACATGTTGTCTTGATTGTGTTTCTTTGTTAAATCTGAAAATTACTAATTTCCTTCTAACAAGTGTCCATTTTTGCTTATGTTAGCTAGAACCAAAAATAACACCAAGGGCAATCTTATTCTCGTTTTTAATTTAAAACTACTGTGGCTCAGTTACCTTAAACCCTTTGTCCAGTACTCGTTAGTTCCCCCACTCTTTTCTTCTGTGTGAATAAATAAGCTTCCTCAGTGGCTCACGTTAAGGTAAGGACTCCCCTTTCAATAGCCGAATCACAGTGGGCTCATTCAGATGAAAATCTCCTTCTCATTCTTCTTTATGATGCAGTTCAGTTAACATATTTGGTGATTTTACTGTTTGTTCTTTCCAAATGAATAGCAGAGGGTGACAGTGTTTGTCCTAGCTAGTTTCTTTCAGAATGTACATATGCCCTCCCCTTGCTTCCATTTCCTTCTTTTCTTTTCCTAATGTTCTTATCCAGGATGTGAGAATCACAAATAATTAGATATAGAGATGCTTGAAATGGAGAGTATTAGAAAAGGACAGGGCTCTGAATCCCGGCAAACTAGCTTGAGATCCTGGAGCCATAAATTTTAGCTTATTATTGAGTGAATTTATTTTCCATTTGTGGGAATTTATTGTAATTTCTGGATGTTGTTGGCCAATTCAGAGATCCAAGAAGATAGCTATGTTTGGAGAAAGGCAGCTCAAACTGTCCAATGGCTACATCTGGTTTGCTTTGACTTCTCAGCACTGTCTAGGACTGTTAATGCCTTTCCAAACACTCTCTGCTGGGAAAAAGTCAAAGCCCAAACTACAAGGGCTTTTTCCTCACACATGTAAACCTGCCTCAGGCAGCCTGTGAATATACATGGAGAATGCTCTTGAGAATATTTTTAATTAATTAATCTATTTCGTTATTTACTTAATTTTTTCTTGGAAAATTTCATAGCCAAGACTTCAAAGGATTCTGTGATTTGCCCCTAACCACTTGTCCTGTAGCTCACAGTATGCAGAATCAAGAGCGCTAGTGTGGATTACTAGGGGTTGCGTTAGGCCCTTAGCCACAGGTTCTCCTCCATAGCTGGTGATAAATACCTGGTAGGGTGCTCCCTTTTGCTTGTCTTGAAAGCACTGTCTCTAGCTGAAATCCATTTAGCTTCAGGTGAGTCCATAATATACCCTTCATTAATCCTTTAACAATGTACCACGTATTGAATATGTTTCAGTGGAGGTTTTAAAGCTGTGAATTAAACATTTGGCTTTAGCTCACTTGCGTGGTGGAATGCTAATCCACGGTTCTCTTGTCATTGTTGTTGCAGCTGTTTTCTTGAATTAGACAAATGAATAATTTTATATACATTTGAAAGAAGCTAAGACACTCTTCGCTGCTGAATGAATCCTAGTTTTTCTTCTTTTGTTCCCTGAATTATGCTCATCTAGTCTTTACTTTCTTGTTTTCTTTCTCTTTTGAACAAAGCTTAGAAGTCTCTGCTGAATTGTGTTTGTCTTGACTCCTGCTTAAATTTTTTAGAGATTAAAACAATTATCATGTTTTTCAAGCAGCATTTTGAAGTAAAATTGGCATGCAATAAGTTTAATGAATATTTAAATTAAATTGGAGGCAACATATGCCTAAACCCATGACAACATCAGTGCATTCAAGATTATGGGTATACGCATCCTTTCAAATGTTTCCTTGTATCTCTTAGCAATCTTTCTTAATTTCTCACCCCAAGAAATCCCTGAGGTGCTTTCTGTCATTACTGATGAGTTTTTATAATTTCTGAAAATTTTAGTAAATATGATAGGAAAATATCTTTTGGAAGGGAAACAATATTTAGTGATAAAAGAGTCAATTTGCCAATAAGATATAACAGCTTTAAATACGTGTCTAAAAATAGAATTTCAATATTGTGAAGTAGAAATTGATTGATCTGAAAAGAGAGACAGATTCTCATTTGTTGCAGACTTCAATAATCTTTCAATAATGGATAGAACTAAACAGAAATCATCGAAGATATAGAAGAACTAAAAACTACTATCAACCAAGTTGACCCAAGTGATCTGTATAGAATTTTCTATCCAAGAAGAACAACATAGATGTTTTTCTAGTGTATATATGAACCTTTCTCTTAGATATATGTTGAATCACTAAACAATTTCATACTATACACATCTGTTGTTTATAGTATTTCCTTATTGATGATGACTCAGTGCCTGCGTAGACAATAGTCTAGATAAAACGTATCTATTCTTTGAAGGACACAACCTGCTGAAACTCACAGAATGCACAAATAACCTGAGTTGTCCTATGTATTTTATTGTTATTGAGCTCAAAGTTGACAGTCTTCCAATAAAGGAAAGTATAGCTCACTGTCAAATTCTGCCAAACTTTTAAAGAAGAAATAATATTAGCTATATAGGGGACTGAAACTCCAGACCTACAATGTGTAGTACGAGCTCGTGTTCTCTAAAATTGAAGAATGAATTTTAGGAACAACGGAGGTGAAAAGTAGAATTTATTTATTGACAGAAAGAAAGCTTCTGTCTGAAGAGAGACAGAAGGGGGTCCCAAGAGGGTTGCCCAGGACTCTTGTCTTTTCCAGGGACTTTTATAGAGTAAAACCATGGGTTCAAGGTGGGGGAAGACTGGGAGCTCACAAGGCAGATTGGCATAAGGTGGGACATAACTATAGTTAGCCAATAAGATCAACAGTTCAGGTGAAATTGATTACATTAGGGACAAATGGGAAAGTGAGTCACAGTAGAAAGCAGGCATTCTTACAGAGGTATGATTCTTTCCTAGGCGGATGGGAAGTATTTAGGGTGTCAATCCTCAGGATATGGGTGCATTTGTTTGGCCTTTTGTCTTGGGGCCTGGTCCACAGCAGGAGGCGTCAGCTTCTTGGCAGTTGCTAGATGTCTGCACTGGCTTTATTGAGGACCTAGTCCTATCTCACTGCCTATAATATTTTTGACTAACTCAGCTGCCTGCAACATTAGTTCTACACAATTTTTTCCAGAAAGCTGAAAAGAACATTTTATAACTCATTTTAGGAGGTCAGAATTATCTTGTTACAAAACAGAAAAAGAATATATATATATATATACACACATATATATACATATATACGTATATATACACATATATACAGAATATACAGAATACACACAGAATATACTGTATACACACACACACACACACACACAGAGAAAAGAAAATAGATGATCAGTATCTGTCACGAACATAGACCTAAAAGTCCTCAGCAACATATTAGCAAATGGAATCTACAATTTATGAAAAAGCTAGTACAATAGAATTCATTGAATTTGTACAAAAATGAAAGCTTTGTTTAATATTTATAATTTTTAAAAAATTTTTTTATTTTAAAAGGGAGTAAAATTAAACACAACAAAGAACAGAACAGGGACATAAGAAAGCAGGGGGGAGAGGGAGAGGGGACATGGAATGAGGGACCTGTTGAGAAGGTGAATGTTAAACAAACAAAAAGCCAATCAAACAAGAGCTAAAGAATTAGTGTGTTGAAGATAAAGAACCACTGAAATTTCCTTACATTTCTGGTCAAAATGCACCATGAGACAGCCACATGTAAAACTATTTAATGTTTTTTATGAAGTAAAATATATATTTACCATATAATCCTACTTTTAGATATTATCTGTAGCTATAAAAATACTTGCATTTGTGCAAAAAGTTGAACATGAGCTTCTATTGTAGAAATATATTTTTGTAGCTGTAGGTCTCATAGCATCCCAAATTGGAAATAATGCATAATCCTTCACTGGGTGATGGCCAATCCTTGGTACATCCACACAATAGAATCCTGTTATCAAAACAAAAAATAGAAATCCAAAACCAAAACCGAAAATGCAAACAGACTATATTCTACCATACAAATGAATTTCAAGTGTATTGTGTTAACTGAAAGGAGTCATACTCAAAAATTTAGATGCTGAATGATTTCATTAAGTAACATCTGGAAAAGCCAGTTATCAGAGGAAAGTAAATATAAAAATTGTTGCAAGCAACTGGGACAGAGAGGCGATAAGACTTTAAATGGTCATCATGAAGAAAGTTTTTGTGAGGAACCTGTGCTGTACCCTGATTGTGGTGATGGTCATACAATTTATATAGCTGTCAAAACTCAGCACGCTATTATACCACCACCCTTGCAACAAAAGGAAATTTGTATAATAACTATGAAACTACTTTAAAAAATATTTTCTGAACCACTCTCCTTTCAGTTTTCAAGACTAGGACTTACTATGTTGCCCAGATCAGCCTCTAACTGATAGCAACTCTTTTGCTTTGGCTTTCTGAGTTCTGGGATTGTAGGTATATGCCACCGGGTCCATCAGTTTTCCAAGTGCACTTTAGTTATGGGGTTCAGTTTTGAAGATTTTTAGGTGCATATAACATTCTCAGATCATTTTCAGCCCTGTCAATTCCTGCCTTTCCCTCCTTACTTTCTCTTTTTGCCTTTCTACTTTCTAATAGTTCCCCTCTACTTGTATCTCTCTCTTCCACATATGAGAGAAGACATATGACATCTTTCTTAAGAGCAAGTACCCACCCTATGGATGGTGGCATATTTATCACCAGGCAAACTCTGTATTCTTAATGTGGGCCTCTAGCCATTCCAGTTGCCCTCAAATGTAGAAAAGACCTTTGAGAAGCAAAAATAAACAACAACAACAACAACAACAAAGATACATCTTTGTCAAAGAAGGAGCCACCCTCTAAGAATGGTGACTATAACCTATCCTCTCAGGCTATGAGCGCAGTTTATCAGGAGAATGGTAATTTGTATAGGGATGTCAGTTGTGCTTGTAGGATAGAGACCTGCCCTAAGTCCATAATCAGAGAACATTTAAGGAATAGTGGGAGTAGCTGAATGTTTGGAAGCTACTGGCAAGAGAATATGGGAGCTATTAAATTGAGCTTGCCAGCCCTGATGTGGCTCATTAGCTACATTACTGGAGGTTGATATATTTTTTTCTCATGCTATCAGCATGTTCAGTCCAAAAACTAATATGTGTATTATTGCTTTGCTGGATTTCAAGCCCTTTCTCATTAGAGGTATTGATATTGATTAAAAGTTGTTCACCAAGTATCAAGTCCTGTTGCCATGGAACAATTTTTGGTCTCTCTAATAGTGACTAGACAGTCCAAGATTATCATTCAGATTAATTGGAATAATTTGGAATGGAAAAGCTGATAGAGAAGCCAGGTTGCTTGAGGTTTCAAAGTAAGCTATTATTGTCATTCTGCTTCTCCGCAATCCTCTCCCACCAATGGCAGTGACTACACACAGGAGTCATAAATCTACTTCACAGCTTGCTTCATATGGGGCTTATTTCCATGAATCATGACCTGTGCCTGCCTCCTTTTTTGTGAGCAGCTCTGGTACAAGAACTAAGTAAGCCCATCCTAGGGCTGTCAGTGATCTGTTTTGGAGGCTGGATTTGACTCAGTTTCATTGAAATGGAACCAAACTTGAGATACATTCTTTTTTTTTTTTTGTACCAGGGATCAAACATTGGCATAGAGCTGCCAATATAATAAAAGAAGTAAAATTTCCCTCTCTTGTTGAGATTTTCAATAATTTCCACTTCTCTGGCTTTGTACTTCAAACTTTCTCACCATCCTGAATCTCCAGCCTACAAATTTTAACCACTCCAATTTACTCAGAGAAATAGTACGTGCTGAAATATGTAATAATTCCTGTTTCTCTTATTGTACTGACAGCTCTATTCCAAAGTTGCCTATAACTTTCCAATTACTGAAGTTCCTTTTATTATTCTTTTTAACAATCCCTTTATCTCTGTCTGATCACTATTCTTGAAATTTTACCACCCTTTCACTTCTGCAAAACTACAGTCTTCAATTGTCTCACCATTTTGGTTGCATCCTTCTCAGTGTTGTGACTGTGGTTTTAGAAGTCAAGCTAGTATTTAACCTCTTGGCAGTGGGTGCATATTACTGAAAGCACTCACAGGGAGTTTCTGACGTCTTGTTAATGTTGTCTCTTGATGTGACTACCTTAGTGCGTTCAGTTTTGAAATTTCAATCCATTTCACATTTTTTATTTACATGAATTTCTGTATGTATTTTATACTTTAATAAAAATTTGAAAACACACAAAGGTGAAGCCACAAAGATGTTAGATATAAATGCAGTATTATTTTATAATTTCAGAATGACGAAGTCTTCTCTGTTACTTATAAATCAAAATTCAACACAGAAATCACTGATTAAATTGATTCTAAAAATAAAACATAGCAAACAAGGTCAACAGATAAATGTCAAGTTAAAAAATATATTTGCAGTTCACATTATAAGCAAGAGATAAATCTTTGAATATACAAATAGCTCTTAGAAATCAGTAAGCAAAAAGAAATACTCAACTCAAAGTACATTTGAATAAATATTTAATATTATCAAAATGAGATAAAAATGGCTTTTAAATATATGAAGAAATGCTAAGCATCTGTTATGATAAGAGAAATGCAAATGAAAATTGTAAGAAAATATCACTTTTAACTCATACTAGAAAAAATGTTTTTAGAATTTTTGTAACAAACTGTGCTAATAAAGATGTATGAAAACACGTAATCCGCTGCATTGTTTATAAAGTTACTTTACTTATGCACATGTCAAATGGCTTAGGTACAGTAAGCTGAGTCAACAGTGACAATAGTGGCAAAAGAATGATAAATAAGGCTAAATTTATTTTTTTGTATGTGCATAAACATCTTTGGAAGAGTTCAAGTGGGAAGAAGATGATCAAAAGATGAAGTGAGAGATTGCAGGGTCTAAAATTCTGTTAACTGTTCAACGGGAAGATTATTTAAAAGAAAAATGAAGCAACAACAAAACTGAAGTTCAACATAAATTGAACTAAACAGTAGGCCATTATTTTGTAAATGTACTCATAATATTATAGTAAATACTATTATTCTGAGTAAAATGGAAATTTTAAAAAAATAATAATAGGAAATAGAAAAACAGAATAATGTAAAAAATAGCATGTCATCCTACAATGCGTATCCTTAGTCAGAGTTCAGAAAAATATTTCTGCTCATGGAGTATACTTCTTGGCTTTTGAACTGGCACAAAAGTCCTGGCACCCGATTCAGTGATAAATGTCAGTGTACCAAATAACTCTCTATGCAGCAGTTTATCACTATGATACACTGCAGAGAGTCCCTTAGTAGTATGAACACTGTTATTCACTGTTACTTTAATTACAGAATATTAGTATTGAACCATGAGTAATCAATAAAAAAATGCAAGGTAAATTAGCATGCATTCATATGGTGAGATATTGTCAAGTAGAAAAACGTCTGCTCAAAGTACTATTCAAAGGTGTGAGCATATGTTAAAATATATGTCAAATGGTTAAGATATAAAATATTGTATCACATAACCATGATTTGGTACAATTTTGTGGAGGACTGAAAAGAACTATGCCCAATTTGTAGTAGGATAAGCAATTTTCTTTTTAAAAAGTATTTTCAAAATACTGCATTTGTGGCATATTCTACTTTGCAATCAAGAAAATGAATGAAGCAAATAACATGGAACATTTCAATGTGAGGTATGGGCAAAGTCCTCTCACATTGTTCTGTGGGCTGGTTTCCGGGAGGCAATAGATGTGTCATTTTAGTTGGACAGCATTATTCTACACTGAAAGATCTCTGGTGGAAGTAATTCTTAGGCAAAAAAAAATTTAAAGATATTTCAGAAAAGCCATTTTGTTATTTGTCCAGCAGAGCCCTTAGATTGACTCTTGGCTCAAAATTCTAGGATAGCAAAGGCAGACATTCGTCTCCGAGGTTTCCCAATTTTATGCTCAAATGCAGTTAGTAAATACATCTGGTCCTGAGAATGCAGTTTGTAATTCACTGCTGAAAGATGATGCTGATGAGCAGATACTGCTCCTGACCTAGAGCCTGTCCTCCAAACTGAGCAGAAATGGGCTTGGTGATGATTTGTTCCACGATTCTAAATCACCACCATAGCCATGTTCCAGAAATATTATACTTTAATTTGCAAAAAGTGACAGGGAATTTACATAAAATATCCCATTATTAAAATACACATCTAATGTGCTAAAATAAAGTTCTACTTTTCAAAAAAAGAAAAGATTAAAAGTGTTGAAATTGTGAAGAGCCACGTTCGCATAGTTGTTTGTGTCTTGAACTCTAAACTAGTTCTTTTTTCTGAATCTCAGTTTCTTCAGCTGTAAAAAGTGCCTAGTATAGAGTTGGAGGGTGACATAAAGAAATGCATAAGACAACCCTTTGGATAAGTTAAACGAATCTTGAGTTGTGTCTGGCATTTTTCCCTACGGCTACTAGTGACATAAATGCTTGACCAAGGAATCAAAGTTCTTTAGAGTATGGCAGGCTTTTTTCAGTCTCCTCTATCGTTTCTATTACGTGGCTGACTTTATTCAGTAAACATTCTTTTCTTTCTTTCTTTGAGTTAATCCATAAATTTTCAAGATCTAAAATTTATTTTTAGTTCTGATTTATAATTTTTTTGGAAATTTTCTGTATTTCTATTTGTTTAAAGAGGGTTTATAATATTTACTTGAGAAATTTTTAAGGATTTTTTCCCTTAATTCTTTCTATGACAAGTTGTTTTAAATTATATTCTGGACTTTTGAATATTATTACATTAAAGTATGAGATTAATTTTGAAATACAATTTTTAAATGAATGATTTACCTAATTAGAGTCAAACCACAAATTTAGATCAGCTTTTTTGAGTATAAATTCATTGTTAGTTTCCTTAGCAAACCTGCTTAGATATTCCCCATGTCTGTGCCCACAGTCTGGAACCTAGTGGTTGTTGCCTTGGTCCAGTTTTTAGAGTCTTTGGTTTAGTTTTCGTTTGGATCATATGCACACATGTGAAGTTTGGTGCTGATTCTAGGTGTTTCTAACATCATGATTTTGCTTTTCAAAGCCTCTGACTTACTATGATCTTCTTGGTGTTTCTTAATTTTGTGGGCTCTCTTCTGTGCTATTTCAGAAATTCTTATGACTTTAGTTGCTTCCATGACCAAGAGCTGAGAAGACAGGAAAACAGAGGAAGGGAAAGAAGAAGGGAGGAAGGAAGGGAGGGAGAAGGAGGAGCAGGATCAGGAGCAGCAGAAGGAATGGGGAGGAGTAGCGGTTCCTCTCATTTTGTTGGCATTGCAGATACTGTTGATGGGGCTTCTTCTCTATTAGAGTTTAGGTGCTTGCAGTCCAGGCGAGATGTTATTGCTCCATCTCACCCAGAACTGAAATTAATTAATCAGAGCATTTTAGCATTGAAACTGGTATCCTATAACCCCATACTGTACTATGATTTTTTTCAAATATTATCTTGAACATTTGTTCTTTTTTTTTTGTAAATTCAAACATTATTGTAATCTTTTGAGCTTTTTCAATCTCTGAGAATCTCTCAAAGTTATTCGATGACACCAGCTTTTGGCTGTTTTTACACACACTTTTGGGACATGTAAGACAAAACTCTCCAGGACCTTATCGTGTCTTTATGTAACTCTGTTGTGTAGGGACGTAGAATCAGTCCTGTCTGAGGATTTGCTCACATGTATTATCTCACATAATTGTCCTCATTTGCCTTTCTGAACTGTATCTATGACTGATGGTAGACAAAAATGCTTTATTATTGATTGCTGTAAGATAAAGAATCTATCCTTTACTCACACTTAATCAAGTCTATGAATAATTTGGTGCATTAAAGAATTTATCAAAGGTCTGTCCAAGCCCAGAAAACAAGGACAAATTGGAGAAAATGAAGGAATATCTTTCTAGTTTAGTTCATACTCCAACAGTCACAAAATGTATTTTTATAAAATAATTAAATGCATGATTTGGCTTCTCCTGACACTTTGTTTATGACAAAGATACTGCTCCCATGACTCATGATGGATTATAAACAAGGCACAAATTCTGCATCTCTTCTTAATCTATGTAATTTTTTTGTGACTAACTCCTCAAGAGATGAATTTTGCTGCCCCACTGTTTAAATCTGGGATTGTTCTGAGACTTTCTTGATCATTAGAATGTGATAGATGAGATGTTGTTTCAAGTTCGAGTCTAGGTCAAGAGGCCTTGTATTCTGTTCGCTCCTTGAAGCCCTGCTGAGCCACTGTGCCAGTAATTCTGGGGACGACAACGGCTCTGTGGACTAGCAATGAGTCCTTGCAGCTAAAGCCAAGTAATACCCAATAGAGACTCTACCCAACTACGGCTGAGAAAGGCCTCAGTTTATACTATCTGTGCCACACTTAGATACACAGAATCATCTACACTACAGATGCGAGAACTAAGAAAATGTGGGAAACCACTTCATCTGGCTGTGTTATTCTGGAAAATCTGAAGCATGCAATAAGAACTACTTTTTTCTATCAACAAGTCCCTTCCTTCCTTCCAGTCTTCCAAAACATACCACCACCACCCTGATACGATTTCTATCTAAGTGTTCCCCTATATCTCATGTGCTTATGGGTGGGTGTAATAGTTGACAGACACACTGTGTCAACTTCAGAAGTCTAGGAGCTTAACTGAGTGACTCAGCAGTTTACATTCTAGGGTGTAGAGGACCACCCTTACTGCTGCAGGGTATTGTTCATTGTGTCAATTTGAGAAGTTTAGAAGTTTAACCCAGTGACTGGGCAGAGGCCAAGGGCCTCACTTTGTGAACACCCTGAGCCTGGGAAAGAACAGGGAGATGGTGTGAGTACTACTGAGTGCACGTAACCTGCTTACTCTATAAGGGTGGAAAAGAGACTTGCTCCCCGCCCTTTACTCTTGTTGCTGTTGTGTCTTTTCCTGCCTTGAACTGTTATCCCTCTGCCATGCCACCCTGCCTTGGAACCAGATGATTACAGACTGAAATCCTTACAAACTGTGTGAAATAAACCTCTTCTTCTTTAATTTTGGGTATCAGATATTTCATGTCAGCAACGAGAGAAAGGTAACCAACACAGTGGGACTTTGGGGAGGTGATTGTATTGTATCTATCCGTGGATTCAGTTATTGCTAAATGTGATGTTGGAAGAGGAACCCCGGTCAGAGGAGGTGGGCAACTGGGATGTGTCCGGAAAAGGTGTATTTCCCTCCCTCTCCTTAAGCATTGTGTCTCTGCTTCCCACGGCCATGTGTCTCTGCTACGCCACCCAGCTTTGGAGCCAGCAACTATGAACTGACATCTCTACAAACTGTGGCCAAAATAAATCTCTTCTTTAATTTTGAGGTATTGGTCATAGTATCTCAGTGACAAGAAAGTAACTAAGACACTTCTCCAATGCCCCTCTTCACACATACAGAGAGACAGAGTGGGCCGGTAGAGAGAGAGAAAGAGAGAATTTAGAAACTACTCTGCAGTTCCTGATAAATGAATTCCCCTTTCCATGCCTTTAAGAACATACGAGTAATAATCATCACTGCTGCAGGAAGCAGACAGTTTTTTAGTGTATTTCATGGTACACATTCTGTCCCTTTAGTCATTACTGCCTTCAGAATGGCACAGTGCATGGGTCTCCACCTTTTGTATATATTTTCTCTCTGAGAAAGAAATACTATTGACTTAAACAGAACATCTCTGTTGATTTGAAGGAGAAAAAGCAGTGTGTAATTGAGACTATGCAGACAGTGCAGTTCAGACTCGCATTTTATATTCTCAGCCCTAATTAGCACTTTAAGAGCAGATTGTTTGCAATGAGCTCCAGAAAATTGAGTATGATTTACTTGAGGCAAACAGGGTTCAGTGGTTAACCTTTTAGTATTTAACAAGGCAACGTCTTAAGGTTGAACAACAGTAAACAAGGAAGCTTGTCAATAAGAATCAAGACTGTGCCAGAATTCAATTTTACACCAAAAACAAGTCTGGAGAAAAATATCTTTTCTGCCGTGAAGCAACAGTGGGAAGCGGTGCTTCGTCCCAGTTTCAGTCCTGGAGTGTCTACTGCTGAGAGGCAAATATAAAGCATTGCAGCAGGCAAGGAAAAACTGCAGGTAGAAAAAAGGTGGCAACAAGGGCTAATTCCATAGACGCATGGGTGTTTTGGTAGAATTGTAAGTTATAAACATAGCCTTAGACCAGTTTATTACCAGTTTAGACTCTCTGTCACCATTTTTTTTTTGTGTGTGTGTGTGTACCAGGAATTGAACTCACAGCCTAGCAGTTTCCTGGCAGGTGCTTATGCTGCTGAGCTGTATCCCCAGCCCCTATCACCAATTTTTTTGCAGGCATATTTTACATCTGTGTCTCCCAGTAGACTGATACATCAGGAAACAAAAGTAAAACTGGTAATTTTGAATCTTGAAATCCAAGACCATAGCTGTTTGTGTAAATTAAGTGAAAGTGGTGTATTGGTACACTCTGTAATTATCAGAATATTGTTTTATACAGGCACATGATTGTAGACACTGACAAACAAAGATCAAAAAGATGGCTTTTTAAAATCACAGTTCTTATGACATTTACGGTTCCGGGGTACAAACTCAATTTCTATTTCTGGATTGACTGACTGATTGGATGGGACTGATTGCAAAGAGAACAATAGTTATTTTTCTTCTGTTTCAACATCTCCTTTGTAAAGTGATTTTTCAATTTCTCTCAATAAGAAGTTAAATCTATTTCCCAAACTTTGACTCTGAGCTGAACTTAGACCTTGCTTTACCTTTTTCTTGTTTCTCAAATTTCAAGTTCCAAATTTCCAGTACCAAGGTTCAAGAGACCTTTAATTCTCTGTTTGTCTTACTGGAATGTTTCCGCACTGTTATATGAGTTATCTAGAGTTGTGCTGTACGAGGCTGACCGTTCGAACTCGCTGTGATCCAGTACCTGACCACAGAGGCAGGGCTATATGCGGGTGACAATGGAGAAACCAGCCAGCTGAGTCAAAACTGAGCTGCTAACTCACTGTACTGTGAACTGAATCAATGATTTTTGCTTTAAAAATCACTTTTAGAATTTTATGTTCAGAAGAAAGATGCAAATAATTGAATCTATAAATGTGGGCGTTGTCTTACAGTAGACTGACCTTGTGTTTTTCTTCTTGACTCTTTTGAGCTATTCAAATGACCTTGCTGATCCTGAGCTTTCTAAGTCTTTCCACCCTCCCTGCCTTTTTTTCTCTCCTCAGAGGCTATTTGGTTTCTTCAATCCTATTTTTCTTTCTTTTTTTGGACTATTGTGAATAACATTGTAATGAATTTACATATTATTTAAATCTTTAATTTTATTTCGTTGGTACATACTTGGGAATGAAATTCCTGGATAATGTACTAATTCTGTATTTATTTGTGAATTTCCAGGCTATTTTCTACAATTGTTGACTATCAGGAATGTCAAAACATCAGAAGTTTTGAGTTCTCCAAATCTTAATTAAAGTTTATTCTCTTATTGATTTGTTTGTTTTTATTGGTGTGTCATCTTTCTAGCTGCTAAGATGTGGTATCTCATTGCAGTTTTGATTTACATTTTCCTAATTACTAATGATATTGAACATCTTTTTCTGTTGCATTCATGTAAATCCTTTGGAGAAATACTTGTTCATATCCTTTGCTTTTCATTTAAAATTGAGTTGTTTCATTATTTTTCTTTTTTGTTGTTGAATTATAATTCATTGTATAGTTTGGGTATTAAGTTCTTATGATTCCTAAGTATTTCCTCTCATCTCATAGGTTGTTTTTATGCTTTCTGGTAATGTCCTTTGTGATAAAATTTATAATTTTTTGAGGCCTTTGATTTATCTATAATCTATATTGTAACTTTTTGCTTGCTTGTGTTTTTGTTATTATAATTTAAAATCCATTTCCTAACCATCCATTGCAAACCAAAATCATGATAATTTACAACTGTGTTTTCTCCTCAGGATTTTGTTTTGTTTGTTTTTAGTTTTAACACTGAAAAATTTAATTCTTTGGTTCACTTAGATCAATTTTTATATGATGTGAGATATACATTCAATTTCATTCATTAATACAATATTCCAGCATTGTTTGTTGAAGAGACTCTTTCTACTAAATACTTTAGCGTGCTGCTGAAAATCCATTGGTTGTACATGTCTGATTCTTTGTGGACTCTTTTTTTTTCCCATTGAGGTATTTGTCCTTATGAAAGTACCAGACTATTTTGATTGCTATAATTTGTAATATTGCAAATAATTTCTATTTCTTTTTGAGTCAGGTTATGTAATTGGCATATATCTGGGAATTATCTTAGTTCATGTTGATTATATATTTTATTGGCAGATAATTATGTAATGTCACTTTTGAAGTAAAGAAGTTTGAATTCCTTTACTTTCTTCTTTTTCAAGATTGTTTTTGGTTATTTGTACCACTTAAGATTTTTGTATGAATTTGAGGACAACTTTTCCATTTCTTTTTTTTAATTTTTATTTAATTTTATTTTAAAAGGGGGTAAAATTAAACACAACAAAACAGAACAGAACGGGACATAAAAAAGCATAAATTTCAAAGCTAGGCAACCAGAGATCTTCACTATCTGTCATATTGTCTCTTGTTTTCTTCCAAATGGTTGTCCTTATCTTTGCATATGGAGAGCTCATACTAAATAACATAGCCAATCTTTTCACAAGATGTGTAATTCACTGGCTCCCACTTGCTAAGCAGGGGGGAGGGGAGGGGCGCACACAGGGCGGGGGACAAGATGACATGAGATGTCTGATTCTCAGCCCACAAGCTGGCAGGATCACACCCGCCCCCCAGAGAGGGGAGGAGCTCCTTGTTCTCCTGGCACCCCGAGTCAACTTCACGGTGCATGTCCCGAGGTGCCAGGGTCTCCCCCCTGCAGGCCCCCTAAAGTCCGCCACACTCACCTGCTGTTTCTTTCTGATGAATTGACCATTCCATTTCCAAAGTTCTGAAATGGCCAACAGACCGCAGAAAGAATTCTCTTTAGGCTCCTGTTTGAAACCAGCAGCTACAGCAATCTGCTTGCCTTGTGTCAGGGCCACTCCATTTCTTAAGAAAAGATCTATTGGAATTTAAATAAAGAGTGTGAACTAACTGCAGTCATAGGGAAAATTCCACTTAATCATGGAATATAGTCCTTTTAATATACTAATATAGTCCTTCTAATATACTAATTTTATTTGCTAGTATGTTGTTTGAGGTTTTCAAAGTCATCAGGGAAGTATTCTGTAATTTTCTTTTTGTGATTTCTTTACTTACCTTTGTTGTTTGGTTAATATTGACCTCACAGGATGAGCTGGAAGTATTATTTTCTCTTTTATGTTTTGAGAGTTTTAAAACAATTGATACCATCATTACAAAAATGCTTTGTAGAATCCAATAGTGAAGTCCACTGGCCCTTGAATGCTTTCGATCAGAGGCTTTTGATTACTGACTCAAATTTAATATAATCTTGCTTGTAATTGCTACTTCTTTTTGAGCCAGTTTAGGTAGTTTGCAAATTTCTGGGAATTATCTCATTTCATATTGATTGTATAGTTTATTGGCATACAACTGTGTAATTTTGGTTATTTTTTAAGATAAAAAGACACAGAAAACAAAAGCAAAAAATAAAAGAGATGAACAAACAACACCAAAAACAAAATAATAACAGTGTAAGTTTTCAAACCAAGATGATAGGAGTTTAACAATGGTTGCAATATTGCATATTGTTGCCTTCAAAAAGATTGCTTAGATTACCAGATATAGGCATGTAAAATTGATCTAATAATGAATATTAACTGCTCTTTTCCAAAACTAAAAGTTGGACTTTAGCTAACAGTTTGGCAAGTTAATGATTTTTTTTCATAGAATCAACTTTCCATTTTGTTGGTTGCCTCTGTTCTTTTCATTCTCTATTTTACTTATATTTGTTTTCATGTCCATGTCTTTCCCTCTACTAGCTCTGAGTTCAGCTTTATCTTCTAAGTCTTCAGGATGAAAAACCAGACTACTGATTTCAAATCTCGGTTAATGCATTCAATTACAACTATAAATTTCTCTATGAGCATTATTTTACTATATATCACAAGTTTTTCCACATTATGCTTCATTTTCATTCATTTAAAACTATTTTCTAATTTCCTTTCAATATTTTATTTAAAATATTGGTTACAGATAGAATCTAATTTCTACAGATTTTTTCATTTTCTAGTTTTCCATCTGCTGATGATTTTTGCCATTATTCTACTATAATTGGAAAAGATTCTTTTATAATTTAAATATTTTAAAATTTATTGGGATTTATGTGTTCTAAAATGTAATATGTCATGGAGAATTTTTCACATGTACTTGAAAATATATGTTCTGTTAATATATACATACTAGTTTTCTTTGGCCACTTATTCATGTAAAGTATCTTTTCTCTAATTTTACTTTAAATTTATTTTTGTCTTTGGATCTAAAGTGAGTATCTTATAGGCAGCATATAGAGGAATCTTTTAAAATCTATTTTACAAAACTCTGCCTTTTGAGTGGAGAGTTTCATAACATAGATTTAAAATTCCTTTGGATAAGGAAGAAGTCCCATTTTTTGCTTGTTTTCTTCACATGTCTCATTGTCTCTCATATTTTAATTGTTTTTAGTGAATTATTTTGATTCCATTCTCTTTTCCATTGTACATATTCATACAGCCACTTTGCTTTTGTGAAAATGATGGTAGTTACATTTAATATCCTAAATTTATAATAAATTAGTTTGAATGATATCAATTTGTTTCCAATCACACATTAAAATACTTCTGTCTCTTTAATGTTATGATGTTGTTGTAACAAATTAAGTATTATACATCCAGTAACATATATTTTTCATTATTTTATGCACTTATTTTAAAGACAGAGTTTTGGGAGTCCAAAGATGGCGGATCAGTAGGTAGCAGGAGAGGGACCCTATCTGAGAGAGACAGTTTAAATGCCAGAATAAAACACCCTGGAGAGACCCAAACAGAGAGAGATGGACTCTCACAACCCAGGAAGAAACTAAAGTTTAAAAAACCGCTTGAATAAGAGGTCCTGGGGCTACCATAAGAGAAGTTAAGATCAGCAAAGACAGTGCACACCTCGAGCCGCATGAATCCTTGCCAGAGATCTGACAAAGCGATCCACGCCAAAGCAACTGGCTTGAGTGGCAGGAGCACGGAGCTGAACAGCTTTGCATGCGGCTCGCCCAGACCAGTCCTGCACGTGACCCACCCAGAGGCACCGTGAATGTGCACCACAGCCATGCTGAAGTCAGAGGTCAGGGAGCCCAGCAGTTCTTGGGGACTGGCATCAACACGTGGTAAGTGATGGGAATAAGACCCTCCCACAGGAAAGGGGAAACAGACTGGACAACATGTTGGATTTGGGCAGGAGAGCCCTAACTCCATAAGGAAGTGGCTTCAGTTGGTTGCTCCCCTTGTTGAGCGGATTGGTGGTATCTGCTTGGACTAGGCCACACCCCTGGCTGGGACCCAGTGAGTTGCTACAAATTAATTCCCTGAGATCGGCACACACTGACGCAGTGAAGGCCGGTAAAGGTTGACTAGCCCATAGGGGAGGAGCCAGCACACACTGCCTGTGCCTGAATTTAATCTCTGATAACTGACTGAAGAGGGCAAAAGCTCCTGGCCTGCGCCCTCTAGAGGAGCCTTAACTAACAAGAAAATGGGCTGGGAATTACACTGTACACTTGTATGGAAGGAAACAAAAACATGACAAAAGGGAGAAATAAGAAAAAAACCACCGTCGCCAACCCTGAGGACATTGATCCAGGAGAGGTAAATACAAAAGGGATTGAGGGCAGCAAAAATGCAACATCATACACAGCATTAGTGGATATAAAGAGATATCTTCAGGACCTCGTATGCGGGACCAAAACTGAAATATTAATTCAAATTAAACAAGAGATAAGTAGATTAATAAAGGCTGGGCACCTCTCAAGAAGACACAGACAGAAGAATGGAGGAACACAAAAGGTGAGAAAAAGTTAATGAAGAATACAGAATAAACCTAGAATTCATGAAGCAGATTCAAAGAGATTATCAGGAAACTAAAGACTCCATAGAAAGCTGGCAAAACTGCTTGAAAGAAACCAAAGATAGACTATCAAAAATTGAACACAGCCTTGCAATGTGTGATCATGAAAGGGAAGATCTCTTAAAAATAACAAGGGAACAGGCAGTAAAGATACAAAGACTGGAAGACGACAAGAGGATCTATAGTTTAAGAATAAAGTATGTGAATGAAGAAGCAGGAATCAAAACAGAGGAATTGCAATGGCTAGCCACAGAAATTATTAAGGAAAATTTCCCAAGCATAGAAAAAGAAATGATATGCAGAGGTATGAAGAATACAGAACTCCAGCCACCTACAACCCAAACAGAGCTATACCCAGACACATAATAATCAAGATCCCAGAAATTCAATATAAGAACAGAATATTAAAAGCTATCAGAGAAAAGAAACAGATCACCTATAAAGGAAAACCCATCAAAATCACGGCAGACCTCATCGACACAGACCATCAGGTCAAGAAGAGTTTGGAGTGAAGTAATTCAAGCACTGAAAGAGAACAATCTCCCATCCAGATTGATGTATCCTGCAAAACTCTCTCTAGAAATTAATGGAGAAACAAGATGCTTCCATGACAAAGAGGAACTAGGAGAATTTGTGACCACCAGTCCAACTCTACAAAAAATACCGAAGGACATTCTAGGGAGAGAGAACAAGAATATGAGCATTTCAGGAACAGTGGCAGAGAGGCCTCAGTGAACAGGGCAGATAGTAGAGTGGAACAGAAATATAGACAATGAATGGCAGAAAAACAGAATAGCAGAAATAAGGCAGAGAAGATTGGCTGTAATCTCTAGTATAGATGGCCTTGAAATATTAACAGAGAGAAACACAGGCAGAGTAGATCAGGAGATAGGGTCCATTGAGATGCTCTATATAGGGAGGCAGTGGGACCCAAAACAAGCAGTGCACCCTATGGGAGTGAAAGGGGAGGAACT
>PVJX010029971.1:0-22447 GCA_004027295.1 Dolichotis patagonum
GCTTCTAAGCTTTCTTGGGGAGGGCTAGGGCTTTGAGCCTGCCTTTTGGTCTTTCCTTTTGTCATTTTTCTATATTTCCTTACTTTGAGCAGTGTTCCAAAGCTTTCTCTGCTTATGTGGCAAATTACCTGTTACACCCTCAGTTCCTGGAGGGGCAGTGGCTCCCCCACAGGCTCTTGGCTTCCTCACAGGGTCCTAAATCCCCTCTGTGGGCTCCTGGCTCCCTATGTTGTAAGGCGAATGCTGGGTGTGGCCACCCCGGAGCCTGTGGAATCTCAGGCAGGCCAGGCCTCCGTGCTTTGTCCTAGGCAGATCTCCAGGAGGTTCCCTGTGAGTGAAGGGCCTACAGGTCCCAAAGAGTCAGGCCAGAATGTTGGTTTCTGAAAAGTTCCCGGTCCCAAACAGACCTGGCCAAGATGCCAGTCTCCACAATATTCCCAATCCAAACAGCCCGGGTCACTCTGCGGGTCTGAGAGTTTTGGGTCCCAAAGAGACAGCCCGAGATGCTGCTTTCTGGGAGACTTCCTGGGGGTGAAGGGTGGGGCTACGGGCCCCAACAGACCTGGCCCAGATGCTGATCTCCAGGCAGTTACCTGCGGATGAAGAGCGGGCCTACCAGTCCCAGCGCTGACATGCAGGTCTGCGCAGACTTTCGATCCAAACAGCCCAGGCCTCTTCACGGGTCCAAGACTTTCGGGTCCCAAAGAGACAGGCTGAGATGCTGCTTTCTGTGAGACTTCTAGTCCCAAAGAGTCACGCCAAGATGCAGGTCTGTGCAGACTTTCGATCCAAACAGCCCAGGCCACTCTACAGGTCCGAGACTTTCAGGTCCCAAAGAGACAGCCTGAGATGCTGCTTTCTGGGAGACTTCCTGGGGTTGAAGGGCGGGGCTACGGGCCCCAACAGACCTGGCCCAGATGCCGATCTCCAGGCAGTTCCCAGTCCCAAAGAGTCACGCCGAGATCCAGGTCTGCGCAGACTTTTGATCCAAACAGCCCAGGCCACTCTACAGGTCCGAGACTTTCGGGTCCCAAAGAGACAGGCTGAGATGCTGCTTTCTGGGAGACTTCCTGGGGGTGAGGGGCGGGGCTATGGGCCCAAACAGACCCAGCCCAGATGCCGATCTCCAGGCAGTTCCCTGCAGATGAAGGGCATGCTTACCAGTCCCAAAGAGTCGCGCTGAGATGCAGGTCTGCGCAGACTTTTGATCCAAACAGCCCAGGCCACTCTACGGGTCCGAGAGTTTCAGGTCCCAAAGAGACACCCTGAGATGCTGCTTTCTGGGAGACTTCCTGGGGGTGAAGAAAATATTTATTTTTTAAAACATGGACTGAGGAAACAGACAAGGAATAGAAATATATGGAATAAAAAATAAATGCATGTAAGATATTTTACCTAATTGATTTATAATGCTAACAAAGTAGTAGAGAAACTGTTGAGTACACAACACCTATGAAGGTTCATAGATTGATTTGTTCTCTTAGAAAATCTAAAGATTTGAATCTTTTTGCTTGGAATTTAGGCTAAATTCTTTGCTTGGGAGCAAATTTTAATGAGTCCCTCCTTTTAAGTAGATTTGAGTAGAAAAATGTCTGCTTAATCCAGGAAGAAATAGATGATATGCTTGGAATCATGTTTCACATAACAAAGTTTCCCCAAGATGCAGTTTGCAATCAACTTGTGCTTCTTGTCCAAGTCGTTCCTGACTTGGGCCCCCAGGTGGGGTTTCATGTTGTAATTCTGTGGTGCTTCAGTAGAGCATCTCATTGAGGCCTGTTGCTGGTCTTCCCACATCTCTGCATTTCTCAGTTGCATTTGGTTCCCACACAGCAGAGGATGGCTAACTTATAGCAATCACCTAGAGATGGGCTAAGAAATTTCAAAGAAGAACTTGAGTAGTACCTAAACTGTGGCACATCTTCATTGTGTTTTAAAAATGTATATTAAAATTTGCAGGGTGAGTACACAGGTGAGCATTTTGTTTTGTTCATTTTTCTGCTCAACTTTCTGCTCTCCTATAGGATTTAAATGTCAGCAGTCCTTTTGTATGACATATTCTTTTAAACTAGATAGCTTTCAAGACACTTAACTGGACACATGTGAGCTATGATGTGTACAAACACAAGTCAAACAAGGTGAAGCTATCACTTCCAATGAATCTATATTGTGAAATCCTCATCTGCACTCAGGATGTCTTCCATATCCTACTCAGCAACAAGTTACATTTCATTAACTAATAACTAAAATTTATCTATTATAAGTGACAATATTAATATGAAGTAAGGTCTAAGGTTTTTACCCATATCAGTGAAGATAAACTGGTTCAATAGGATTTAATGTCTATAAATTACCATCAAAAGTAGGACACCTGATACAGTTTGTAAGTGGCTACTGATTCAGAAAACAGAAACTAATCATGAAAAATTGAAAAGAAGATAGCTTTTAAAATAAAAGGAAAATTATCTTATATACTTTGACAGAGAAGTATATAAGAAAAAATCTGATTAAGAATGGATTATCTGCTATTGTTTACCTCCTACTATAGATTCTTTCCTCCATTATATCTTTTCTTGTTCTATTTTGTGTTTGTCATTTTCACAGGATTATAGTTACTAACATGCCCAATTGTACATTTATAATTGTTATCCTACATCCTTTTGTAATTTTAGCCTATACCAAACTATATTCACAAATGCTCTGGAAAGTAAATGAGGCCACAGTGCCTGCTCTTAGTACAACAAAATGAAAAGATATTTTAAAGAAATCAGGAAGAAAGAAGATGCTGAGGTCATCCCTTTCCCATTTCCAAGTAGCTCAGCCTGGAGAGACAGCTTTCAATAAGGTCTATCACAATGAAACCAAGAGCTCGCTAGAGCCTCCTGACCCCTACCACAAGGCCAATATCCATGAAATGAAACACAAAAACTTTACTATCCAGTGGCAAGGTGACCTAATTGGTCCTGTATGATATGTTTGTGGAATTGAGATAAAAGTGGTCTTGGATCACCTCCTAGTGTTAAAATAGTGACTCACCCTGTAAGACCAACTATAGAATGTGGCAAATTGGGACTGGGCACCAGCCAATTCTAAAATACTAAAGTAACTCCAGCCTAATAGAAAATATAATAAGCAGAGTACATGTAATTTCTGAAAAGTCAGGCATGAAAAAGTTATATTAGGAAAACTTAGAAAACTACCGAACTGTTCAATGTCCAAATGTTGATGACAAGAATCAAAATGTTTTAGAGAAAAACGACCTCACCTCCTAAACACACTAAGGTAGTAAAACCTAATCTGACAGTATTCAGGGTGGGAAGCTCTCAGACAAATTAAACCAACTGTACATTAAAATGTTCTTGTTGTGTGTGTGGATGATTGAATGATAAGACCTGTCGGGCATCACAAATTATAAATTGGGACTAGGGCTCGATAAAAGCATCCTTGCCCTGCCCTGTGGATAGATGGGAATATGGAAACCTCCTCTCTCTACTAATAGCTGAGGCCTCAACAATCCATCAGGCCTTGATTCTTACAGCAAGACAAGACCTGCTGAGAATGAAAAAGATCTTTAGAACAATGCACTAGCAGCAGTCAAAATTTCTCTTGGGAAAAAAAAAAACCCTCAGATTTTTATTAACCCATAACTTATTCTTGCAAGAATGTTTTGTTCCTCTTCTACTAGTGCACCCTGAATCACTCATTATCCCCTGTGAGAAAGCATGTGTATATACTCAATAAATAGTGGCAAACTTGGAGAGTCTTTGTCTTTGCCAGTCCTGAGCTACAGACCTCCCTGTCCTCTTTTAGGCATTACTAAAATTGCCTCTGTCTTTCATTTCATCCTTTCCTGTACCCTTCTTATAGCCAGTTGAGGATCTTATCCAGGTCTCTTGCAAAGATCCTCAGTTTTCACCACTGCATTTGGATACTGGTCTCCAGTTTCTTCACCCTTCCAATGGGAACTTGCATTGATGACTCTACATTGAACTTGCAGGTCTTCAACCTGCACTTGCTGTTGGGTCCTCTGGCTCTCCACAGCACCGGTGGTGATTTTTAATTTATCAGTATGTTATCCCACAGATGGCTGTTGTGACTCTTTTGCCTCTGATCCTATAAGCCTATCTAGTGAACCTCCTTATATAATTACACATATGTTTTTAAATGATTCCCCTAGAAAATCTTAACTAATACAGCACACAAACCATTAGGGTGATACTCTGGAAAGAAAATCAAGGGAAAATTCAGTAAAATCTTGCTCCTTGCTTTATGGTAGTGCCAGCCCACCAGTCTTTGGCATTACGTTTGGGTGTTTCTTCTGTATTTCATTTACACTTCTATGGCAGACTCTTTGGCTTCCCAACAGACTAACATTAGTGACTACAGAAAGCTTGCAGTCCTTCAGCATTTGTCTGTTACTGAAACCTTGGGCTCCTTCCTGTGTCAAAGACTATTTTGTATTTGTTTACTAGATTCCAAAGATGAGCAGTGGGACTCTTAGACTTCCAAAGGTCTAAGGCTACCCAAGGAAATTTCTATACACATATTTTGTATTGAATGCATTCCTCTACTGAACCCTAAATAATGTAACACTGTATCATAAAGTCAGAAGGAATTCTGATTAAGCAAACTATCACTATATTTTATGGAAATGGAACACAAGAATAAAAACAAAGCCAAAATTAACAGAAAGAAAAAATAATGAAAATAGTTTCAATTGAATAAAGAGCTTATTCTTTGATAAGATAAACAAATAGAGCTTGAAAACAGAGGGAGACAAATAAAATCAAGAAATGAGAAGGGAGACATTACAACTGATACCACAGAAATGCAAAATCATTGAAGGAAAATTATGATCAAGTATGTGCCAATAAACTTGGTTATTTATTTATTTATTTATTTATTTTGGTACTGAGAATTAAACTCAGAACCTTGCGCTTGCCAGGCCAACACTGTGCCAGTGAACTACATCCCTGGCCAAATTTGGTAATTTAAGAATATATCAACAAGTTAATTCATAGGCCAAGATTGAAATTGAATCATGAGGAACTAGAAAAACTGAAGACACAAGAAATAGGTAACAATATGTACTCTGTACTAAACAGAATATCATTGAAAAATCCAGAACTATGTGGCTGCATTAAGTTCTACCAGTTTCAAAGATCAATTCCTCATGTTAACCATAGAAAGTAAAGAATTTTTCAAAATTATATCAATGAGGTCAGCATTAACCTCTTATCTAAAAGAGATAGGAATGCAAAGAAAATAAAGTAACAAAGAAAGAAATCTTTAGTCCAATATCCTTGATGGACATAAATCAAATATCCTTTAAAAATGTTAGCAAACAAAATCCCCTCTCTCTAATGTCTTTTCTCATTTCATCCATCCTAGTTTATATTTCCTTTTGAGAAAAATCCTTCCATTTCACAATATATATTGTGCATCTTAGATCTTATTGATTCTTTCAATTTCTTACATGCAGGAGATAATACAGTGCTTACACATGTGTCTGATTTATTTCACTAATTAGTATAATCTCAAACCTCATACATTTACCTATAAAAGTCTCAAATGTATTCTTCTTTATTAGTGAATAGTACCCCAAAGTATAAAAATAGTACATCTTTTTAATCCATTCCTCAGTTGATGGGCATTTGGGTTGTTTCTAAGATTTAGCTTTTACAACTTGTGCTGCTGTAAACATGTGTGTACATATATCACTACGGTATGAAATTTTTAATTCTTCTGGGAAGATATACAGAAGGGGAATAGCTAGGTCTAATGGGACCTCTAGTCCTAGATTTTTGAGGAATCTCCACACCAATTTCAACAGTGGTTGAACTAGTCTATACTCCCTCAACAATGGAAAAGGGTTCCTTTCCCCTCACAGCTCTGTCAGCATTTCTTACTGATTGATTTCTTGATTATAGCTATTTTTTCTGGAGAGAAATGAAATACCAGTGTGATATTAATTTGAATTTCTCAAATGACCAGTGATGTTGAATATTTTTCGTATATTTATTTTCCATTTGTTTTACAGTTACTTTATTGAACATTTTATTTGTCATGTCTATTAATATTTGTCTTATATTGCGTGCTCCTATGTTTCATGAATACATATTCATGCTAGTTATCTCGTTCTGTTAAAGATAAAGGTTCCCTAGCAAGTATGTAGTGGGCTATTATCTCTTTTCATCATTCTTGGTTTGAGGTTCACATTATCTGCAATCAGAATAGCTACGCCTGCATTTCTCTGGGTTCCTGTTGCATGGAGTATTGTTTTCCACAATTTGACTTTCAACATATGAATTTATTTTACAGTTAAATTTGTTTGTTATATGCAGCATATTGTTGAATTTTCTTGATACTCTGCTAGTCTGTGTCTTTTTATTTGTGCATTAAGGCAATTTATAATGGTGGTTATAACTGACATGTATTGACTTATTTTTATCATTCTATTTTCCTGCTGTTGGTTCCCTATTTTTCCCCTCTGTTTAATTGCTTGCCCTGCCTGGTGCTTTCTTTCTGCTGTCCTTGTAATTATTATCGTGTTTATCTCTGTCTAAAATATTTTTCAGTACCTTTTGTAGAGTTCGCTTGGTGGTTATGAATTTCTTCCATTATTCTTTTTCATGGAAATAACATATCTTTATTAATTTTGAAAGATAGTTTTTCAAGATACATCAGTCTGAAGTTATTTCTTCACCTCAGTTGCTATCATTTTGGAAATGTTTTATGTGCATATTCTGTTTTCATCTCTCTCATTTTCTCCATGACTTGTTCTTGGTGAACTGGAGTTCTGAGCTTGCATTTTGCTTCTGTGTGTTATCATTTTCTATTTCAAACTTTTTTGTGTTGTACCTTGTAAGTTTTTTATGTAGGTACCTTATCACTAGTATCAAGGCCTCTCTACATAAGGTTTGTTCTATGTGAATGTCTGTTGTGTGTACAAAGTTCTTGGTTTGTGTCTGTTCCAAGACCTTTCCTTTCCATTAATGAAGTGTGGGATGTTGGTGTCTGCTTGGCTCAGTATCAAAACCTTTGGTGCTGTGGTGTGTTGGGTTTACCACCCCAAAACTTCCCAATATTGTTACAAAAGGGAAATCAACTGATATAAACAGCTATGACATCCCAGAAAAAATAGTATAATTAGCAATAACGGTAGTGTCAACCACAATTTTGATACAGATAAAATGTGGTAACTACTAATTTTGTATCTTTAACCCTAGGAGTAAAACCTACAATTATAATATAGAACAAATCATACATTGGGAGTTGTATGAAAAGTGTTTCTTCTTGATAACATGGTTTTACCCTGTTGTAGGCAAATTTAATAAAGATGGTGACTAAAACAAAGATAAGTGAATTTGGTCTCTGAGTGTGGGGAATGGTGTTAGTTTCCTGTGGCTGGAGTTCTCCCTAGCCAATTAGAAAAGAAAAAAAAGATAATAAAAAAGAAAGAGAGAAAAATAAAAAAAGAGAAAAGGGACTCCCCATTCCCCTGCTTCAGTTTGGTCTTTCTTTGTTCCCTTGCACAACATTGGTTCGCTTGAATTGCAACCAGTTGGCTTGTATTTTTACTGTTGCTTCTGACAATTTCACCCTGCTAGTCTCGCCTGTCCAGTGCACCCTGGCTAGGGCCTTGATGTGTGACAGACATTCCTGCTGGTCTCTGCCTTCCCACCCTTCTCCTGAATCCCTGCAGTAAGGAAGTGAGAGGCTGGTCTTGGATCTCCCCAAGTGACTGCTCACCTGGATTACAGCAACTGCCAGTCTCTGTCTCACATTGTTTTTATATGACATAGAAGTCTCCATTCTAATTACAATCAATAAATGACTTCAGCAAAATTACAGGACATGACATCAGTGTGCAAAAGTTACTAATGTTGCTGCATGCCAATAACAAAATTGTCTGAAATAGAAGTTAAGAAGTAATTCTATTTAAAATTAGTGCAAAGATACCCACAAAGAATAAATTTAACAACAAAGTGAAATAGCTACAAATGAAAATTTAAATTGTTGATGAACAAAATTTTAAAGAGACTCAAAAACTTAAAATTCCATCCTGTGTTCATGGATTGAAAGAATCACTATTGTTAGAACACCCATAATGCACAAAGCATCTAGAAATTCAGTGCAATTTTTATCACAATACCAATAATTCTTCAATGAGCTAGAAACACTGTCCTAAACTTTAAGTAGAACACTAAGAAATCCTGACTTGCCAAAATTATCCTGAGCAAAAGAATAAAAAGAGATATTATAATACCTGCCTTAAAAAGAGACTACCAAACTGTTGTAATAAAAACAACATTGTATTGGCATAAATGTAGATACATAGATCAGTGGAATGAATTACAAAAAGCTGAAATTAACTCATGCATCTACAGCTAACTGATTTTTGACAAATGTTCAAAGAACACATTTTGGAGAAAGTACAGTATTTTCAATAAACAATGCTGAAAAAATTGGGTCACATAAAGAAAAATGAAACAAGATCCCTATCTCTTGCAAGTTATAAAAACCATCTCAAAATGGATTGAAGACTTAACTGTAATAGCTGAAACTATGAAACTACAAGAACAAAACAAGAAAATTCAAGACATCAGAATGTACAAAGATTTCTTTGAGATCTCAAAAGCACAGAAATGAAAGCAAAAAATAGTCATAGATAAATGGAATGACATCAAACTATAAAGTTTCTGCACAGCAAAGGAATCAATCAGTAGAGTTCAGAGACAACCTACAGAAAGAAAATAACAAAGGAGAGAATATTTTTAAGTAAAATATCTGACAAGGAGTTGATATCTAAAATATATAAGCAATCTCAGCAATTTGGTATCAAACAAGAAAATAACCCAATTTTTAATATTGAAAATACCCTTAAATAGACTTTTGTCATAGCAAGACCTATCAAAGACCAACAGGCATACGCAACATTCTCAACATCATTAATAATCAGCAAAATGCAGATAAAAATCACAGTGAGATGTCACATAAGTCATAGAATAACTTATTAAAAAGACTAATGCTAAAAAATACTGGTAAGGATGGTGATAAAAGAGAACACTTACACAGAGTTGGTAGGAAGGTAAATTAGTGCAGCTCTAAAAGAAGAGTATAGAAGGTCCTAAAAATTTTCAATATGGTGTGATTCAGCAATATCACTAATTCTATACTTAAAGGAAATGAAATCAGTGTGTTGGAGAGACATCTGCACCCTCATGTTCACTGACGCCTTGTCATAACTAAGAAATAGAAACAACCTTAGTGTCTATCAACTAATGAATGGATAAAGAAAATATGGAAAAGTCACACAATTAAATACTATTCAGCCATTATATATAAATCCTCCTATTTACAACAACATAAATGCAACTGAATGTCATTATGCTATGTGAAATGAGCCAGGTACAGAAGGACGAGTATACATGATCTCACTTATGTTTAGAATTAAGTAATCTCACAGAAATTGAAAGTAGCATCATAGTTATCAGATACTAGGGAGGAAAACAGTGAGAGAAGGATTGGGGAAATTTCATCAGTGGATACTAAGATTTAGAGGCTGGAGATATAGCTCAGTGGCACACCTGGCAAATATGAGGTCATGTTTGATTCCCAAAGACATATGCGTAGTAATTTCTAATAACAATAATGTACTGTGTTTCAATAATTTAGAAGAAATGATTTAGAAAGGGTTTTATTTTTAGTGGTTATTTGTTGATGAGCTTATAGATCCATTCCATTTCTTAGTTATTGGGAATAGTGCCATAGTGGGATGATTAATCTGATATGTCAACCTGAATAGATGGAGAAAAATCTAGCCAATTGCTAAAGTAAACACCTGAATATATTTGATTGTGTCAGGGAGGTAAGACCTTGTGCACTATATATTGCCTCTGGTCCCTTTCTTCTCTGACTCTCTTCTCTTCTTCTGCTTCATAGTAGTCATAAATTAAGCATCTTTGCTTTGACACACCCTTCTGATGTGACATTTCTACCCTGGAGACAGAAATCATTGACTGAATCCCCCGAAACTATAAGGCAAATTGAATCTCTCCTGCTTGAAGTTGTGGAGGTTGGATATTATGACCTAGTGATGGAAAAGTTAATTACTGCACACAATAAATATGGGTATGACAATATGTCTTTTGTATGCTTCATTATTCACCCATAAAGAAGAACAAAATTCTGTCATTTTCAGTTAAATGGATGTAACTAGAAGATATCACATTATACAAAATAAGCCAAACACACAACGACAATTATGGCACTAACTGTTTCATATGTGAAAACTCAAAAAGCTTTTTAAAAAATGAAAAAATTGATCTGGAAGTGAAACAGTAATTATGAAGTATTCAGGAGGGTTTGAAGGAGAAAAGGAGAGGAAAGGATTGGAGCATGACCCGTACACCCTCTATGCATGTATAGGAGTAACACAGTGAATCATATTAGTATGTACTATTATTACATGTTAGTAAAGAATGTATATGTTTTTAAAAGCTTTTAATAATAAAAAATAAATGAGGAGAAGATTAGATTTAATCTGATTCACACATTACATAAAGTGGAAATATATGAACTGGTATTTAAACCTAGAGCTTTTACTGAGTTACATCCTCAGTCTTATCTTACTTACTTACTTACTTACTTACTTACTTACTTACTTACTTACTTGAGACAAGGTCCCTCTACTTAACTAACTTGCAAAGGCAAGGCTTGAACAGGCAATCCCCTTGCCTCAGGATCCAAATTTGTTGTATCAATTAAAAATAAACATAAAACATGGTAGTATGCAGTGTAGTGATTAGTGTTAATTTCCTAGTATTTTTTTTGAAATTCTGTACCATTTGTATCCTTTTTTCTGCTTTGCTTTTTTAAAATAAAAAATGAAAATATTTCCTTTCAAGACAACATGTATAGTTCAGAAAAAAATATTTACATGTTATGCCTTATAAGTTCAAAATAACTAGATGACGCATATACAAAAAATAGTATGTTTAGCTTATGACAAATAATTTTTTTATTTTAAAGAGGGTAAAATTAAACAGAACAAAGCTGATCAAGAGAAAACAATGTAAACAACACAGGTTTTAAAGCAAGACAACAGGAGATCATCATTGGCTACCATAATGTCTCTTGTTTTCTTCTAAATAGTTGTCCATATCTTTACACACAATTAATTTATACAAAACAAAATAGTATTAAACTGAGCAGAACAGAGTGATGAAGACATTATAGGCCTTCAAAACAAGATGATAGGGAAATCAACAATGGCTGCCATAATGTCTCGTGTTCTCTTAAAAATTGCTGTCTATAGCTTCATGTATGTTGAAATTAAACAATATAAAACAGACCAAAATCACTCTGAACAAAGAACAGTGGTATTACTGGATTTCACAAAATGACAATACAGAATCAGCGATGAATAATATAATGTTTCTTTTTCTTCAAAGTAGCTGTTCATTTCATCATGCATTATATAATCAATTCTCATAAACTGCTTAGGAAAAGTTCTATGCATGTATAAGTCTCTACATGTATACCTATATTTTCTGTATAAGAGGGAAAAACAAAACTAAAATAAACAAAACAAATTCCTAGAAAAGCACAAAACCAAAAGGACAAATAAATAACAATAGCAAAGAGCCCAAAACACTGACAATATAGGATTTCAAAACAAGGTGGTTATGAGCATAATTAGGGTTGTTATTTTACATAATAATCTTCAAGAGTTCATCAGATCACCATACAATAACATGCACAATTGTTCCAATCCTATGAAGGTTAACTCTTTTGTTCCAAGACATTATAGAATTTGTAGCACAATCATCTTAATGATCCTGTGTGTTTATATAATTTTAGATATTTTTTTTCTTTTCCCTCCCTTTTTTTCTCCTTTTCCCTGAGATATTATTTTCCCCTTTGAACAGATTCTTATCCTTTCACTGTATTTATTGAGGTTTTTGTATCTTATGTATGCTTACCATTTCTTATACTAGAGAGACTATATGGTATTTACATATGTGAGTTTGATTTGTTTCACTTATGACTATGGTCTCAAGTTGCATCTATTTATTTATAAATATCTCAGTGTGGTCATTCTTTATAGCTGAGTAGTACTCCATTGCACAGAAATACCACATCTTTTTTATCCATTCCTTAGCTGATGGGCATTTAGATTGTTTCCAAGATCTGGCTGTTACAAATTGTGCTGCTATAAACATGGGTGTGCATATATCACTGTGGTATGATGTTTTCAGTTCTGGGAATATGCCCAGAAGTGGAATACCTGGGTGAAATGGGATCTCCAATCCCAGCTTTTTGAGGAACCTCCAGACTGACCTTCACTGCTCTAGTCTGCATTCCCACCAACAGTGCAGAAGAGTTCCTTTTTCCCTGCAGCCTCTCTAGCACTTGTTGGTAGTTTTCTTTAACTTGGTCATTCTTTCTGGAGTGAGATGGAATCTCAGTGTGGTTTTAATTTGCATTTCTCTAGTGACTAATAACGCTGAATATTTTTTCATGTATTTATTTGCCATTTGTATTTTGAATTTCGGAGGTCTGAATTTTTTTCATGCTTTATATGTTCCTTTGTCTGAGGGACAGTTGATGAAGATTTTTTCCCAATTTGTGGATTTTCTTTTCACTATGCTGGAAATTTCTTTCAACATGCATGTCATGGTTTATGTCGGTGGCCCCCAGGCCTCATGTATTTGCATTTTACATTTGTGACTGGTTCATTGTCTAGTGCTTGGATTGATGGTGTCAGTGCTACACCCTCCTAGGGGGTGGAGCCAGGATGTGATGTAATGGCAGGAAGAAGGTGTGTTTCTCTCTCTCTTGCCAGTTTCTGCTTGTGGCTTTGCAGCCACCATGAACTGCGGCCCTGCCATGCCACCCTGCCTTGGAGCCAATGGAGTATGGACTGAAACCTCCAAAAACTATAAGAAATAAACCTTTCCCTTCCGAACTTTGGACATCAGGTATTTTGTCTCAGTGACTAGTGAAAAGTAACTAAGACAATGCAGAAACTCTGTAATAAGATGTGATCCCAGTTATTGATTCTGGGAAGTATTTCCCACATGGTTTGATTCTTGTTCATAAATTCTCTACCTACCCCTATATCTTCAAGATTTCTACCTACTTTGTCTTCCAAGAGGTTTAGTGTTTCTGTTTTAATATTTAGATCTCTGATCCATTTAGACTTTAGTACATGGCCATAGACATGGATCTAGTTTTAGTTTTTGGCATATGGAAAGCCAATTTTTCCAGCACCATTTATTAAAGAGACTATCTTTCTTCCAGTGAACATGTTTGGCCCCTTTTAAAGATAAGGTGGCTGAATATGTTTGTAGTTGTAGTTGTATTTTCTAATCTATTCCATTGATCTTCAGATCTCTTTTTATTTGGTACCATGCTGATTTTCTTACAATATCTTTGTAGTATATCCTCAAGTCAGGAATCGTGATGCCCCCTGCCTTGCCTTTGTTGCTTAGACTTGCCTTTGCTATTCTGGGTCTCTTCTGGTTCCAGATGAATTTTAAGAGTGATTTCTCTAGATCTGTGAGGTACGCTAGTGGTATTTTGATTAAGATTGCATTGAATCTGTAAAGCAATTTTTGGAGAATGGCCATTTTCACAATATTTATTCTTCCTATCCATTCTCTGAGCTCTCCTTCGATTTCTTTTTTCAGGGTATTATAATTTTCCTTGAATAGGTCTTTTACTTCTTTTGTTAGATTGATTCTTAAGTATTTCATTTTTTTAGATGCTATTGTGAAGTATGAGGCTTGTCTTATTTCTCTCTCAGTTATTTTACTGTTAGTCTATAGCAATGCTATTGATTTTTGAGTGTTGACTTTGTATCCAGCTATATTAGTGAATTTGTTTATGATACACAGGAGTCTTTCAATGGAGTTTTGGGGATCTATGTAGAATATCATGTCATCTGCAAATAATGATAATTTAACTTCTTCTTTTCCTATCCTTTCTCCTTTTATTTCTCTCTCTTGTCTAATTTCTCTGGTTAGCATTTTAAGAACTATATTGACTAGGAGGGGTGATAATGGTCATCCTTCTCTTGTCCTTGATTTTAGGGTAAAAGCTTTCAGTTTTTGGCCAACATTTAATATGATGCTGGCTGTTGTGTTGTCATAGATGGCTTTTATCATATTGAGATAAAGTGACCAGCCCGCGGATCAGTCCATGGGTCTCACCTGGAGAGGGAACAGGGATGGGGGGCAGGGCAAGAGGAAAGAGAGACAGAGACAAGTTGAGCAGTTCCAATCAAGTCTCATTTATTGAGGAAGTGAACATGGTCTATACAGGGTGAGGGCAGGAAATTGTCCTCATCAGGCAGAGACGTTGTAAGAGACCAGATAGGTCGCAGTCATGTCCGGCCTGGCAGAGAGGATCATGGGTAATGTAGGCAGATGCACCAAATGCCCACAGGAGGGCGGGATGGGGCAGCAGCAGTGAGGCTATCATGCCGCTCCCTACAGTAAAGACCATCTATTGCAATTTTCTGTAAGGTTTTTATCATGAATAAGTGTTGGACCTTATCAAAAGCTTTTTCTGCATCTATAGAAATGATCCTGTGATTCTTATTTTTGGCCCTATTGATATGGTGGATTACATTTATTGATTTGAGAATGTTGATCCATCCCTGCATTCCTCACATGAATCCCACTTGGTCATGGTGTATAATCTTCTAGATGATTTGCTGCATTCTGTTCGCCAGTGTTTTACTGAGAATTTTTGCATCTATGTTCCCTAGGGAGATTGGCCTGTGGTTCTTTTTTTTAATTGGGTCTTTCTCTGGTTTTGGTACTAGAGTAACATTTGCTTTCAGGAATGGCTTAGGAAAAATTGCTTCCCTTTTGATTTCATTGAAGAGTTTGAGGAGTTTCAGAATTAAGTCTTCTTTGTATTTCTTGTAGAATTCTGCAGTGAATCTGTCTGGGCCTGGTCTGTTCTTTGTTGGCAAGGACTTCATTACATTTTCAAATTCATTAATAGAAATTGGGTTATTCAGCAGTTTTACATCTTCCTGACCCAGCTTTGGTAATTCAAATGTTTCTAGGAATCTGTCCATTTCTTCTGTGTTATTGAACTTATGAGACTAGAGGTTTTTGAAATAGGTGTTGATGATCTGTTTTTCCACATGGTTGGTAGTGATTTCACCCTTTTCATTCCTTATTGCATGAATTGGAGTTTTCTCTTTCCTTTTTTAAAATAAGATTGGCTAGAGGCTTATCAATTTTATTTATTCTTTCAAAGAACCAACTCTTTGATTCACTTATGCTTTGTATTATTTTCTTAGTCTCTATTGCATTGATTTCTGCTCTGACCTTTATAATTTCCTCCCTGCTTTTGGATTTGGGCTTGATTTGCTCTTCTTTTTCCAGATGTTTGAGGTGTAGCATTAGGTTGTTTATGTATGTTCCTTCTGTTTCCCTGATATGAGAATTCATTGCAATAGATTTTCCTCTGAGGACTGTTTCACTGCATCCCACAGGTTCTGCTAACTTGTATTTGTATTTTCTTTTGCTTGTAGACATTGTTTAATTTCTTCTTTTATTTCCTCTGTGACTCACTGATTGCTCAGGAGTATATTATTTAATTTCCATGTATTTGTTGGGTTTTTGCAGGTTTTTTGTCATTAATTCCTAGTTTCATGTCTCTGATCTTATAATATGCATGGAATAATTTCAATTCTTTTGCATTTACTTAAGCATGTTCTGTGGGATAGTGTATGGTCTATTTTATTGAACATGCCATGTGCTGCTGAGAAGTATATTCTGATGTTGTTGGATGGAACATTCTACATACATCCACAAAGTCCGTTTGTTCTTAGTTATGATTCAGTTCAGTTATTTCTTTGCTGATTTTCTGTCTAGCTGATCTGTCTTATGGTGTCAATGGTATGATAAGGTCTCCTGTTATAATCATGTTATTGCTTATTTGATTTTTCATTTCTGTTAATATTTGTTTTGTATAGCTGGGTGCTTTCAAATTTGGTGCATATATAATTAAGATTGTTATCTCTTCCTCTTGAAGTTTTCCCCTAACTAATGTGTAGTGACCTTCTTTATCTCTTTGGATTATTGTTGGTTTGAAGTTCACATTGTCTGTAAACAGAATAGCTACCCCTGGTTTTTTTGGGGGTTCCTGTTGCATGAAGTATTGTTTTTCCATCCTTTGCCTTTCAGTCTATGAGTTTCCTTTTGGATTAGATGGGTTTCTTGCAGACAGCATATGGTTGGATGTTGTTTCTTGATCATTCTGCCAGTCTGTTTCTTTTGTTTGGTGAATTGAGGCCATTTACATTCATGGTTAGAACTGATACATATTTGTTTATTTTTGACATGTTATCTTTCTGCTGTTGCTTCTTTACATTTCCACTCTGTGTGCCTTGCTTAGTGGTTTTTTTCCTATGTCTATCTAGAATGTCTGACAAATAAATTTGTAATTCAAGTTTACTCCTTCTCAAAAGTAAAATAATTAATAATAAAAATAATAACAATGATAAAAATGGTAAGGAAGAAGAAAAGCTTTCATATTTAACAAGAAAAATTTAGAGGAGACACAATAGAGAAGGATCATAGGAGTTATAAATAAATAGATCTCTAAATATGTTGAAGAGATAGAGAGGAAAAATAATATGAAAGGGAAAAAGGATAAAGAAATTCCAGGTTGAGAACAATGTCTATGACAAGGCTCAGGGTGAGAAGTTCATCACTTTTGATATAGACCCAAAATTAAAAATCAGAAACAATTCCCATCTCTGTCTTTTACCAATAAATGAAGTTGCATTCTTCTCCAGTTGATGACTTACTATAACTATGGAGTTTGGCAGAATAGATATTCTGGGACTGCAAATACTAAGTGGTCAGAAGTGTTGCTGGTTCTACCTGGTCATCATAGCTTGTTCTCCACTGGAACCTAACTGACAGGTTTAAACAGAAATTCCTGCAGCTTCAAAGAGGCTCACATAGAGAGAAACTGAAACTTCCAACTAATAGTCCCAGCTGAGCTCCAAACTGCCGGCATGAACGTGACAGTTGTGTCAATGAGATATGAAATAGATCTTTGTGTCCTAGTGAACAACTCCAGATTATGCTGCATCATACAGAAATAAGCTCTCCCATCTCTCCAGTGTAAGCCAAGAGAAGACCCAGTCAGTGGCCCCAGATATCCGGCCATAGCCATACTGAAACCCAGGTGGCTGCACAAATAAGCAATTTGGCCACCCTCTTGGTAAGTGCCTTTCTCAGGTATGAGCCAGGAGGAGACCCAGTTGGCATCCCCTGTGAGCCTACTGGTGCACAGGATTGGACTCCAACATTCCAACCCCACCCGCACTGTGAGCAACTGGGGACAGAGGTTTGAGCATCTCTTGGGAGGATGACTGTATGCAACATAGCAAATGTGGTGGATCTCCTCTATCTTCTTTTTAAAAGCAAATGTTTTAACTGTCTTGTTTCATTATAGTTAATTGTTTTAATCTATTTAATATTTGCTTGTGATTGGTTTTATAATGTTCTGTCTCTGGTCTGATTTCGCTATACCTAATTGTCTAGACAACTACTGTGGAAATAAAGAGATACTATGGTGTCTATTACTGTTATCTCCGTAACCTGCTGTGAAGTTCTGTACCAATTTCACCACATTGTCTCACTTGGCTTTGTTCTGTCTTGTTCTATTTCTACTAACTTCAAAAACAACAACAACAAAAAATAAACTCTCCCATAAGTCCCTACCAAAATTGTATACTTATGAACAAAATAAATGATTATTGTCTCTATTACCTACTACATTTTGGAATAGTTTATCATAAACCATTAAGTAACTAAAATATTGTAGCTTGAAATCAAATAGAATTGATATGTTAACTTTCTCAGAATTTCATATTGATTTCCTCAAAGTGAAATCCTAAAATTCCAGACATTGAATAAAATTAAAGAAAAAGAATTAAAAAAAACATACAGGCATCAAAAATTAATCAACATCAGTGAAAAGAACCATATTTTTCAGAGAAAGTAAATAAGGTCCACGAGTGCTTTCATATGAAAGGATTGGTACTCTCTGCTATTTCATGCTATCTGTTCTTTCATGCATCCTTTAACATACATCCCGTGGATAAGGGGCACTGCTGTTTATGGATGTCCTATCACATTAGCCAGTCAACCTTGTACAGGCCTGTGGAGGCAAAGCACTCTGGAGGCAAAGGCAGAAGGATCGCCAAGAGTTTGAGGCCAGGCTGGGCTACATAGTGAGTTCAAAGCTAATCTAAACTACATAGTGAGACTGTCACAGAAACCAAAACAAAACAAAACAAAAAGATAAGTATAATTTTTATCCCTGAAAAATAATAAAGAAAATTCTATGGTACATGTCTGTAATCCCAGATACTCTAGAGGCTGAGGCACAAGAGTACAAGTTCAAGACCAACCTGGGAAACTTAGAAATCTCTTCTCTCAAAAGAAATTTTAGAAATGGATTGGAGATATAGCTCAGCAACACAACACCTGCCAGGCAAGTGCGAGGTCACAATTTGATTCCCAGCACACACACACACACACACACACACACACACACACACACACACACACAAGCTGGGGAAGTAGTTCAAAGATAAACTACTTACCTAGCATTCAAGAGGCTTCAGTTCCAATCTTCAGTACCAGAAAAAAGAGGGAAATGCTAACATGGTGTAAGAAAGTCCCTAATATAAGTACAAATCATTAAAATTATTTTTATAAGAGTGCAGGGAAATAATATTCATTATATGCCTAGCATTAAAATAAAGTGTTGGTAAGGATCAAACCTGAATATTTCCAATAAAAAGCATGAAATGGTAGGTGCAAACTTCAGAGAAGCTATCAGTTAGAATTGTAAAAATAAAGAAACATTGTTGATATCACAGTGGCATTAGATTTTGAAGGGAGAGAGTTGTTCTAATAAATAGTTGTTCTAATGATGAAGAGGATGAGCTGGGTAACAGAGGTAAAAAGAAATGATGGCTCTGATAATTCTTTATTTGGTAATGAATATCAGGAAAATACAAATGGAGCAAAGAGATCAAACATTACAATATTATAAGGGATATTTGATTTGTATACTTGGAGGTTATTCTTGTGCAATGGGTAAAATTTTCCTTGAAATATAAAAGGAATTGTATTCAAAGTTCACAATTTCCCAAATATAAATAAAAATTGAGCCTATTTACATAAATAATAATCTTGCTATACAAATTGCCTACTGAGGCCAATGTATCATAATATACAACTTTTTTAATACACTCAGGTGAAATTTTTCTTTTTTCATTCGGCTTGCTTGTTTTGTACATTATAAAAACTAAGATTGCACACTGTAAAGTTAAGCTGCAAAATCATTTCTAAATAAGTCTGTTCAGGAGATAACATAATGCACTGTTGATTTGACTCAAAAATGCAGTGGCAAAGATTTTCTTTAACAGGATAAATGGAAACATGAGAATCAGTCTCTTCACTACCCTTTTGGCTTTAGGTAACCACATGTAAACATAATTAATCCAGTATTACATATTAAACCAAGAAAAAATAATTGACAGACTTTCAATTACCTGTCATTCTTTAGCCTTTTTCCTACTGTACCTTAATGTGAGATAATGAGTGCTAGAAATTGTTATGTGCCACTTAATATACACTTTTTGTTTATTCTTATGGGCTACCTAATTTAAGCAATAAAGAATGTTTTTCCTGAAAAGTTCAATTCTCTGATTTGTAAATACTAATGAACTGTTAAGGTTGTCAGATGGACTTTGAGAAAGTAAACACAGCTAAGCAAGTCTCACCAGGTATCTACCATTTAAGGAATAAAAATGGCATTTCTTAGGTTTCTTTCATTATAGAGAGGCAATCATAAGATCAGCTAAGCAGTATGGAAAATAATGACTTCTTTTTCTTGACCTAAGCAAACTAAGAACCTGCAGCTAAGAAACTACTATATGTAATTACATGTGCTTATTTTCTTATATCTATTTTTTCATTATTTCTTTGCTAATTTCATTATATTTTTAGTTTTAGTTTCTCCACACTAGTTCATTTCTTCTTATTTTTGGTAGCTCAAATAGATTTTATGTTTAATTCTAATGAATTGAAATTGACCACTCAACTCAAAAATATCTACATGAAAATAGTACTAACCATTAAAAACTAATAAATCCAGTATTTAGAGTTAAGTAACTAGACATGTTCCAAAATAACTCTTTTATTTGTTAAAATAATTAAAATTGTATTACCTTGCACATTCTTTATTCTCTGATATGTTATTAGCATTTGTAAAAATGAAACCTTATATTTGTTTATAGGAAAAATAATTACATGACACATTTTCAGCGCATACTCACCCTTTCTTTTTTCATTTTTAGTTCTCAGTTTCTTCTTGTCTGTGTATATTTACTGTTGGTTTTCATGTGTGTTTTCTTTTTGCTCTTAGTTTTTGAGCTCATTTTTCACTTTTTTCACAGTTTTCTCTTTCTACACTTTTTTTTTATGGGACTAGTTTATCCCTGTTTTCCTGCTTTGAACTTATATAACTTCATGAATTAAACTCTTAACTACGGATCAGCTTGCCGATTATAGCTAAAATTTGTAATGCAACTACTTAAAATTTTTTTTGCTAGAAGAAGCTCTACATTGGTAATTATCTTTGTATTTCACTTTTTAATAGTTATTTCTGCAATACCTAACTGATGAAGTGATTTAGATTGATATAATCAAAAATCAATAGTTGAAAGCCACTGGCTCCCAGATAGCAGCATCGCGGCCTGTCTGTTTGGGACCCGAGCCTCTCAGACCCGCAGAGTGGCCTGGGCTGTTTGGATCGAAAGTCTGCGCAGACCTGCATCTGGACGTGACTGTTTGGGAATGGTAGGCCCGCCCTTCATCCACAGGGAACTGCCTGGAGACCGGGATCTGGGCCAGGTCTGTTGGGGACAATAGCCCCGCCCTTCACCCCCAAAAGTCTCCCAGAAAGCAGCATCGTGGCCTGTCTCTTTGGGACGGGAACCTCTCAGACCCACACAGTGGCCCGGGCTGTTTGGATTGGGAATATTGTGGAGACTGGCATCTTGGCAAGGTCTGTTTGGCACTGGGAACTTTTCAGAAACCAACATTCTGGCCTGACTTTTTGGGACCTGTAGGCCCTTCACTCACAGGGAACCTCCTGGAGACCTGCCTGGGACAAGGCATGGTGGCCTGGCCTGCCTGAGATTCCACAGGCTCTGGGGTGGCCACACCCAGCATTTGCCTTACAACTTAGGGAGCCAGGAGCCCACAGAGGGGATTTAGGACCCTGTGAGGAAGCCAAGAGCCTGTGGGGGAGCCACTGCCCATCCAGGAACTGAGGGTGTAACAGGTAATTTGCCACATAAGCAGAGAAAGCTTTGAAACACTGTTCAAAGTAAGGAAATATAGAAAAATGACAAAAGGAAAGACCAAAAGGCAGGCTCAAAGCCCTAGCCTTCCCCAAGAAAGCTTAGAAGCTGTGTACATAGAAGAAAAAAGAAGCCATTCACCTAAAATGTCTGAAAAGATATCAAATGAAATAAATATGCAAATAGGGAAAGCCATGGAGAAATTCAAACCAGAAATACTTGCCCAGGTAAAAGAAGAATTGATAAAATCAGTGAAAGAAATGGTGAATGCATCTAGTGAAAACACAGCTAAAAAATTAGAGGAACAAAGCAAACAGATAGAATCCCTGAAATAACAATATAAGAAACAAACAGAATGCATAAAGCAGATTCAAAGGGATATACAGGAAATCAAAAATTCTATTGAAAGCTGTGAAAACCACCTCAATGAAAGTGAAGATAGAATTTCAGACCTCGAAGATAAGATTGCAGCCAGTGAGCAGGAAAGACAAGATCTTTTAAAAATAACAAAGAATCAAGAAATAACAATTCAACACCTGAAAGATGATGCAAAGAAAAATAGCATAAGATTAATAGGGATAAATGAAAAAGAAGGGGACAGCCCAAATGATAACAAGAGGATACTTACAGAAGTAATAGCTGAAAACTTCCCAAACATGAGAAGAGAAACAGACATCTGGATAAGGGAAGCATATAGAACTCCAAACAGCCATAACCAAAATAAAACTATACCCAGACACATAATAATCACCATCCCAGAAATCCAACATAAGAATAGAATACTAAAAACTGCTAGAGAGAAAAGAGACATCACCTATAAAGGAAAACCTATCAGAATCACGGCAGACTACTCAACACAAACAATGAAATCAAGAAGAGCATGGAGTGAAGTCTTTCAGATCCTAAAGGAAAACCACTTCCAACCCAGACTGACATACCCTGCAAAACTGTCCTTCAAAATGGATGGAGAAATAAGATACTTCCATGACAAAGAACAGCTGAAGAACTTCATGAACACCAAACCAA
>PVJX010029972.1:0-22452 GCA_004027295.1 Dolichotis patagonum
CTAAGACCTTTCCTATGGTTTTTCACTTCTATGTTTATTATTTTGTATAATTTACTTATGTGTTTGAAAGTTTAAAAAATACAGAAGGATAGAACAGCAGAGACCAATGGCTGTCTACCAAAATCTACTCTCCTTCCTTCTTGGGTATTTCCCAGCCTCCCTTTCAATTGTGGTCATGTGACCCAATCCAAGCCAATAGAATGTGAGTGTTGACCTATGAGGCAGGGTCCATGAAACCTCCCATGTGTGCTCCTCTAGCCCTGCCCTCTTCCCATGAGGGGAACATCAAAGACTTGGAGAATAATCACTGATTTTCTGGTTATGCATATGATAGCCTTCTCTACATACCAATCTCCACCTTGTTTATCCAATTAATATTTTGTTTTGGAAACATGTGCATTGTGACACATTCTGAAATTTTGCATTGTCTTAAGGCTGCAAGATATGCCTGTACCTGGTACTTTGCTGTATGGAGGAAATGGCCTTTATGTAACCAGCCCTCTACAAATAGATATTTAGGTTATTTTTGGTCTTTTTATTAGAAACTCATCAACAATGTCCAGCCTTGTACAAACGGTTTTTGCATCTGGTGAAGTATTTCTGTGAGATCAATTCCTAGAAGTGAGATTTTTCGGCCAGAGGGTATGAACATTTATAATTTTGATAGCACTTTTCAATTGCCCACACGGTAGTCCCGGTTAACAGCTTCAAGGGCGGTCACAGAGCTGGTCCACTCCCTCACCAGCACAGTGAGGCATCAGAATGTTCAATCCTGCCAATTTAATAGACGAAAACTGATTCTCCTTGGGATTTTAATTTGCATTTTTCATATTATGAATAAGAATGAACATCTTTTTGTGAATTTCTATTTATATGCTTTGCCAATTTTTCTCTTGTGTTATCTTTTTCCAAAAGATCTCTTTATAGGCATTAGCATTTTGTCCATGATGTAAAATACAAATCATTTTACCAGATTGCCACTTATTTTTTGTCTTTAAGGATGAGGACTTTTGCCATGAGAAAAATTTTTCTATGGGTAAATTGATGTAATTTTTAGTGGCTTTTGAGGTTTTAAATTATTTGGGAAGTGCCATCCACTACAAGATTAAATTCTCCAGGGATCTGCCCTATTACTTTAAAGGTTTTGTTTTTAACATTTCAATCTTGGCTTCACTTACTCAATTCACTCATCAAACATTTATCAACCACATACAGTGAGCCAGGCACTGTTCTAGACACTGTGGATATGGCAGTGAACCAAACAGTACCAATGCTCTGGCTTCATGGCATGCACATGCCAGAGAGAAAAAGCAGACAGTGAGCAGCATAAGTGAAAAAAATAAATGGTACACTGGTGTTTTACTTTTCTCATTGCTGAGGCAAAATACCCAACAACAAAGGTAAAGGTGGAAAGTTTTATTCAGCTCATAGTTTGTAGAGATTTCTATTCATAGTCGACTGGCTTGGAGGAAGGGTGGATTTGGCAGAGAGGTAACTGTGGCAGTGGAAAACAGCAAAAGCAACAAGCTTCTTTCTGTGCTTATATTGTATGCAGGCTACCTGTCCTAGGATGGGGCTAGCACTGACAGCCTTAAGCCCAGCACTGGACCATGGATCAATCACAAAGTCCAGATTCAGCCACCTCTGAAAACCCCATGACTGCATGAGGTTTGAGGGAACATCCAGACACAAGCCATAACACCGTACTTTATATTCCTTTATGTACTGTTTTTAGACTCACTTTGGCTTACCTCGTCTCTGTTTATTCATGTACTAGCCCCATTGTTTTAACTACTAAAACTTTAGGCTATGTGTTACTCAAATAAGGGTAGTTCTCTCCACACTGTATCCTTCTTTTTTGGCATTTTCTTATTATTGCTGGATTTTTTTTCCCAATTGCACTTGAGATTTACAAGTCTATTTCCTCCAAATTGCTATTAAGCATTACTCTAAAATTATCAAGTAATCCAGAGTACTCTAAAATACTCAGCACCCTCAGAGTCCTCTCAAATTATACAATCAACACCCTTATGGTGCCAAGCCTTCCTATCCAAGAACAAGGTGCAAGCAGGCACCTTTCTGTTGGTTTAAGTCTTCTGTTATGTCATTTAGTTTTTACACACACACAGCATTTAGATATTCTTAGAGAGCTCATTTTATTAAAATTGAGATTTTTTTTCTTCTTGTGAAAAACTGAAAGATCTGTGAACCCAGAGCCCGTGTCCTGTCAGGTAACAATCAATGGCCCAGTTGCAGAAGCCAAGGTGGTGTTCCCCAGATCACTGCCTGGGTCACTTTTTGTCACTGCCTAGAATGTATAAACTTGGGATTTGGGGCCCAGATTCATCAATTCTCACCCCCTCAGCACACATACAGTGTTGTGAAGCCCTTAAATGTTCCTCCTAACTCTCCATCCTCATCCACCCAGTGTCCTTGTGCCAGTGGATAAGGCAACAAGGGCCCAGAAAAGAAGTGCATTAGTCAGCTTCACATTACTATAATGAAATACACAAGGTGGTTAACTTAAAAAGAAAAAAGTTTATTGAGTTTATGGTTCTCGAGTTTCCAGTCCAAGAACAGGTGGCTCCATTGTTTTAGTCTTTGGTGAGGAAAGCGGATGGTGATGGCAGGGAGGGCACGGTGGAGCCACTTACATTGTGAGCCAGGCATCATCAGAAGATGAGTGGGTGCACCCCCAATGACCAAGGAGTGCCCACAAGGCCCCACACCTTAAACATCACAGTACCTCCTAATGCTACTATCTGGAGACCAAGCCACACAGGGACTCTGGGGGACGATATCCATACTCAAATTGTAGCAGGAGACCAGTCGTGGTGACACACATCTGTCATCCCAGTGTTTGTGAGGCTGAGGCAGGAGGATTCCTGCAAGATTGAGGCCAGTCTGGGCTACATAATGAGTTCAAGGTCAGCTTAAACTACATAGCGAGACTCTGTTGAAAAATCAAATTAACTAATTAATAAACTGAGGTTACTGCATGGCGCTTCTCTGGTGTGCATGTAGAATGAACCAAACAACCAAACTCAAGGGTCTGGGAGGGTGCTCTGGTTCAGAAGGGTCCCGAGATGAGTCAGAGTCCAGTCGCACCCGGGAGGGCTGCTGGCCCCTCCAGCGGCTGGCCTTGGGGCTGGTGCCCTTTGGAACCAACCAGGACATAGGGTTTCCCGCAGCTGAGCAACAGCAGCAAGAGCCCTCTGCCTCTCCTCCCCATGACAAGCAGTGGTGGAGGATGCGGGGAAGGACAGAGGGAAACCACAGGCCTTCCCTTCTCCCTGTCCGCAGGGGCACCTCTTCCTGAAATACACCCGCAACTCTGCCCGGCGTGGGCCTTTCCAGCTACCGCCCTGGCTCTCTCTTCCCTGTCCAGCCAAGCAGCTGAGCCGTGTACACCGAAGTTCTCCACCTCTGAAACCTCTGCTCCCTCCTTGAGCCACCGCCCCCTGCCTTCCTCATCCCCTGACCGTGACTGAGCCCCACAGCCGCCAGCACTTCCGGGTGCGGGCCCGGGATGCTTTCCCAGCCTTGCTTGCAGCCTGCGTGGCTGCAGGTGGCCTGCTTGCACCTCCCTGCTCTGAAAGCTCTGGCTTCTCCGGCACACTGCTGATCCCTCCTTGTTCACTGTCTGCCCCGTCCCTTCTCCCAGGCGCCCTCCCCACTGACCAGCACTGCCCGCTCTGACCACTTCCCACCGTGCTGTCTTGGGCACCGTGTGTGGCTTCTTCGGCATCCCAACTTCGCCGTCAGCGCCCGGGGATTCACAGCGCCCCGCTCGGCGCGGGCTGGAGGCATAGGCAGGAGGGTGCGCTTCGTGAAGCGTTGTCCAGTGAGAGAGGGTAGCATTCCGGGACAGCACTGAAGGCGACAACTCACTCATAGGTAAAGTGTCTGGGCACTTTCAGGAGGAGTCCAAGGGCCTGGGGGAGAGAAGGAGATCACGTGTGGAGAACCAGGCTGATTCCCGGTCCTCTTAACAATGAGATTTCGTAGTTGTTGCTTAATCATATTCCTTCAACCAGGGCTATGAAGGGAAGGGAAAGGACGGATGCAAAGGGGGTCATCAGTGGGAAGAGATGACAAGATGGAGATGGCAGAGGGAGGGGAGGGGGGTGGGGGGTGTGGGCTAAGAGACCAGAAAGATGGTCAGCAGCCAGCAGCCCAGGGGAAGCTGAAGGGCATTCAGAACTCAACAGTGACAACAGAATGGCTTAGTGGCCTGTCAGCACTGTAGACGCTTGGCATGGACCATGGACGCGTGGCAGACGAATGACTTCATTTCTTCCTCTCCTTGGTATCTTTATGGGTGCAGATTCCTGCTGTATGGACAGGTGGCAACCACCTCTTAACTCCTGGGCTACTTTCTTCCCGCCAGAATAGCCCTGGCTACACTGTGTCACCTGCGCCAGCTGCCATCTCTTTGCTATCTGTCTCCTTTTCAGAATATAAGGCCTACTCCGTACCTCTGACCAATAGCTCCTGTGTAACACTGAGGTGGTCCGGGTAATGTTTTTCCTTTCATGAACAAAGGAATGAATGAATGAACAAATGTGTGAATGAATGAATGAATGAATGGAAAGTCACAGCGTCTGCCTTCAAGGGGCTCCCAGTTTCTCTGGGGACCTGAGAAAAAATAAGATGAGATCCATTAGATTTGGTTGCTCAAGTGTGTGTGTGTGTGTGTGTGTGTGTGTGTGCGTGTGTGTGCGTGTGCGTGTGCACAGACACTGGCAATGCTTACCGTCTATTTCCCTTCCCGCCAACCCCTCCCTCCTAGAGCCAGCTTCTGCCAAGACGGAAACCAACAGCTCAGGGGAGCCAACCTGGACTTTGTGGCCTCTCTTCCTACATTTGTCACCCCTAAGAAATTTGTCATGAACAACTAGAGTTGGATTCCTGGAAATAAACGAGGGGATCTGTGTAGTAGGCAGCTTCCGCTCTCGGGCGGCGAGCTCTCCCCAGGAGCTCTGTTTTCTGTTTCCGGTGAGATATTGAACACGCAGTTCTGGAGTTTGAAGCCCGGCTCCACCACTCTGCATGAGACCTCAGTTCCTTCTTTGGGAAACGTGAACATAGGCATTGCAATAGCACCATGCCAATGTACGTGGCTATAGGAGAATTAAATAAGAACATGCCCAGTGAGGGTCACTCTTATTACTACTGCCCCCCATAGCCTGGAGCACGCCTTTCCCTGATAGGTCTTCAATACATGTGCCCTGCATGGGAAGCATAAAAGCCTCCCTTGTGTTTGGAGCTGAAAATGATGACGAAACTCCCAAACATAGATTTTATAAATTCAACAGTGGAGCACAAAGACAAGAAAAATCATGCTGGTTGTCAAAGACTTGGGGATACCAGTTACCACGCTGACTGCAGCACAAACAAACTGGATGTGTTACTGGGGGACCTGAGGTGCAGCCCGAGGTTGGCCGAGGCTGCAGATGGCTGACGGCATCTGACTGAGACGTCTAATCTTGTGTGGCTGAGGTGTCCTGTGCCACACAGGTGTGTACAACCAGCGGGCCCTGGGGAAGGAGATCTGCGCGGCCCAGAAGGCCCGGGGAGGTCTCCAGAGGCGTGGACATCAGCAGAAAGGCCTCAGTGGCACCCCGGGAGGGAAGGGACAGACTCCCCATCCCGGAGTCACCCTTCAGGGTGCCCTGTGCGTGGAGGCAGGAGGGGAGATCCCAGCTTCCAGACAAGCATCTGCAGTGGGTCAGATATTTCTAGAAACCAGCTCATTTTGCCTCCTCTGGTAACAGAGTGGATACTTTAAAAAAAAAAAATTTTTTTTTTTTGGTTTGATTTTTGAGACAGGGTCTCTAAATTGCTGAATTGCCCAGGCTGGGCTTGCAAACTTTCCGGCCAGCCTCCCAGAGCCAGGATTGTAGGCACCCACACTTAAAAACGATACATTTTAACTCTATGCACTGTTATAATGTTACTGCCTCTTTTGGTCTTTCTTCTGGCCTAGCCTGGCAGGTTATCATCCTGTCCTCAGGCAAATTCCCAATGGGACCGTCTGAGTGACCACCCCCAACCCTGGTTTCACCAGGCTGTACGTGGGCTGCATCGGAGGCAGGAGCCCCCAGCCCCTTCTCCAGGCTGGAGCAGCACTGCAGGAAGAAGCCCTGACCCCAGACAGCAGCCCGGGCTCCCTTCCCTAGGCGGTGCTGGTGTGAGGGTGGCAGGGGCAGGGGGACATGGTGCTGACAAGGACGTGTCCCAGACTGACCCACCGGTCCTTCTGCACCTCATCTTCTGGGGGGGCGGGCTCTCAGAGAAGGGCAGACAGTGTGAGGAGGGTTCTGCTGTGAGCGCGGGGTCCTTTGCTGTCCCTGCTGTCTCCTGGCCTTCCCAGGGACACATGTCCCTGTCCTAAGCCCCCCTCTCTGCCATCGCTCCCTCTGTCTCTGTCTTCTTCATGAATTTAACTTGCAGTGACCCAGAGGTCCAGGGTCAGCTCGAGGCCACCCTCCCACACCTGGAGGTGGCCTGCTTACCTGGAACCTGTGCCACCTCAGCTCTCTCCAGTGACATGAAGAACCAGAGGGCTTCGGTAGGAATCACAGGCTACAGGTGATGGAGCAGGGCACCCATGTGCTGTCATCTGCCTCCTCTCAGGTGGCCCTGAGGTGGACAGGCTCCGGGATGCCTCTCCCCGCCCCACAGGACACACACACACGCACACACACACACACACACACACATGCACACACACATGCCCTGCCATCACACCCTACCCACCTGAGAAGCAAAAACCCCATCCAGGAGAATGACCAGGAAACACTTCTGCTTTGTCACAGGCAGAGCATACCTGCTGCTTTTGCTGTGGGCCTGATTGTGCATGTGCTGGCGGTGGAGGTTAACGCCTGCGGGTCCATCCTGCTGCAGTCCATGAGGCAATGGATTACTGCCACCCTGACTGTAACACGGAGGTCAGCCTCCTGGACAGGTGGAGGAAGCCCCTGTGTGACAGTCCCAGGGTGACCTCACCCCCCAGGAGCAGAAAGCGCCCTGCTCTGCACCCTGCATGTGAGGTCTGTGGCCAGGCAGGCAGAGAGGTCCTTGGCTGCCCTCTGCACACATGGTCCTGCCTTTATACCCTCTTCAGGTCATTGTTCCTGCTCTTTAAAATATGAAGCTCATGGTTCATTTATGCCTCAGGCATTCATCACGCACACTGAATGTTCCAGGAGCTGAGCAAGGCGCACGCGGAGGTAAACAAGACCTCGTCCTGCCAGCTGTCCATCACCATGGGGGTGCTGGTGCATGATGGTTGCTCTGGGGACCAGATCAGGCTTGGATCCTGGAGGTGTGGAAAGCTCCCTGGGCTTTGAAGCTGTGCGGCACTGCGAGCCCAGTGCTGGCCCGGGGGTCAGGAGCCTGCAGAGATGGCTGGGACCCAGGGAGCCAAATGCATCGGCAGTGTGGCGAAAGACAACTGCAAAATCAAAATGAGCAAATGGCCCATTAAATGCTTTCAAAACATGCGATTATGTCAAGCAGTCAAGTGCAACTCCACTCAACTCATCCACGCTTACATATAAAATATATTTCATGTGGCATGAGGGGAAATGGAATGGGTTTGATATGATTAGGGGCAAGGCTGTCACCAAAGTGCCCAAGGCCTAGGAAAATTCTCAACCAGTCCTGCTAGATGGAGCCTGGACAAGGAGGGGCCACGCGAGTCTAGTGCAGTAGGTGCAAAACCAGAGGGGTGCAGCTGCAGGGCCTGGGGGGAAGGGGTGCACATGTGTGTGTTCATGGGAGTGGCTGCCTACCCACAGGGGCCCAGGACATGGGAGACACAGCTGCCCGCCACTCTCAGGATGATGCACGAGGGGTCAGCCAGCCCCCGTGCCTGCCTTGCCAGCAGCCCAGACACCCCAGATCTGGGCCTCTCCGGTGCCAAGCATCGTTCACTTTCCACTGCCTCTTGTGCACCCCTCCGTGGCCACCACTAGGCGCCACGTGCACGCAACTGCGAATCCCACAATTCACGGAGGTCTGTTTTTTCCTCCAACTCCAGATGGCTTATCCGGGACGGCTGCGACCCCTGGGTGCAGGCCGTTGCTGCCTTGATGAGCTGTGCACATATGGGTACTCAAACATCTGGAGCAGCCATGTGCTGCTCGGGGCAGGCCAGCCCTGGTGAGCCAATTGGGGAGCCCTGGGGTGCCGGGAGGCCGCAAGGCCCAGCCAGTGAGCACCGATAAATTATTCATGACCCAGTTATTTGTGGTGCAAAGGGGTCCATCAGCTACTTTGATTAAAAATCCAATGAGTAATGAATATGCAAACGCCAGGACTGCTCCAAGCAACAGATTTGTCAAATTGTCTATACTTCACCGAGATAAAGGGAAATCTCCTGGGGCCCGAAATTGAAAAACCGCACCGTCAAATCACAGCATTATCTTAATTATCAAATCTCCTTGGCCGTGCAAATACCCTGCGTGACGCTGAGCAGGGTGACGGGGAGAGAAGAAAAAAATCGGGGAGAGAGCTATACATTCATCTCTGAAATTGGGGGCCTGGCTAGTGAGAAACAGCCGGGTATGGAGCAGAAGCGATTTTAATTCACATGGTGACTCCACAGCCATTTAATTATTTTAATTAGGCTTAATTAGTGGTAAATTTACAATGATATGCTTGATACCTGGCATTAAATCTTTCATGCATAAATGTTTTGTTAAAATGAGGGAAAGGCAAGAGGCATTTCGCCAGCAATTACTGCCGAATGTTCTAATGAAGGATTAGGCTTGGCGGTGATTCATGAAGGCAGGCGGGCCCCAAACTTGACTGTGAGACACCCGAGCACCAGCGCTCCCGTGTGCCCCCACATGAGTGCTACCCTGCCCTTGTTGCTGCTTTGGGGTCCTGGCTCAGAGTCCAGACGCTGTCTGTGTGGGAGGTGTTGGAGGGGTCTCAAGTCTCCGGAGAGGGGCTTAATCTGTGCAAAAAGCAGCAGCGACAGGGCGTGGTCACCTGTCACCCTGCAGGGCCATTGTTGTCTGTGGCCCTGGGCAGTGCATGAGCTCGTGTGTTCCCCTGTGCACCCTTGGTGCCTGGCTTGGGCTATGTGGGACGTGATGACCACAATGGACAGAGGACATCCCAGCCTAGGACACGACCTTGTCTTGGGTCCCAGAGAGACAAAACCAGGGGCCTGCCTTACAATAGACTGCCATGAAGTCATTTGGAGATCTCCAAGAGGCCTCCACCTGCACCCCTTGTCCCGAGACCCAGGTCCCTGCTTCTGTCTTCTCATGGTTCCCCTGTGCAGGACAAGGACTCACTCCTGGCTTTCGGTGACCAGCTTTAGCCTCTGTCCCACCAACCTTTAAGAGGAAACAACCTGGACCAAGGTGACAGCCGGAGAAGGAGGAGGAGGAGGAGAGGAGGGGCACTGCGAAGGGGGGAGGAGGAGGGGAGGAGGGGAGGAGGGCAGGAGGGGGACGGGCAAGGAGCTCAGCGCCTCAGCCGTGCTATATGGTCTGCACTGCCCTGCTCCCCGCCTCCCTCTGTCTCAGTCCAGCTCTTGATCCCTGGTCACCTCCCCTAGGGGCTCCCCTCTCATTAACTCAAGTTCCTCTTAATTCAGTGCTAATGCCTCTGGCTCTGCCCTAACCACTTCCCTGGAGAGTCCTGATGTTATGTTTCTTAAGCCCATTTCGAATTTCTAGACCACGAGGTTACATATATCTTGGTTTTGGCCTCTTAATAACCTTGCAGAAATTTCTGCTTCCATTTTCTCTCCCATCACAAGGGAAGATGTGCCTATTAAGATCTTTAATTTAAAAAAAATTTCCTTTTTGCATTTTTGCAGCCAGGGGGTGCTTCTCTCTGCAAGGCAGTCATACGTGCATCTCCTAGAATGAAAGTTCCAGGAGGGCAGCGACCACATGGATCTTGATTCCTACTCAGCGCTAAGCTACCATTGCACTTGACACACATGGGGACTGTCTCAACTACTTGTCACTGGACACAATACCTGACACCAACAAATTAAGGAAGGATGGTTTATTTCGACTCACAGTTTGTAGAGGGTTTGGTCCACAGTTGGCTAACTTCAAGGCAGGGCAGCAGGATGGAGGCACATGGTGAGCTGCTGTAACAAGCTGGACCTGAAACAGAGAGCAAACAGAAGAGCTGAGGAGACAGAGAAAGCCTTCTGTGCCACACGCCAGTGACCACCTCTCCCTCCCAGACCCCATCTCCCAACAGGAAGCCAGCTATGTGCCCCTATATTCCAATCACCTTCCTAAAGCCCCACCTTGAAACGCATTAAGCTCTCGGGGGACATCCAAACAGAAACCATAACAGGGTCCAAAATGAGTCTCAGTTGAATGAATGAGCAATTAGGTCCTATCCAGCATGTAATCACTTCTCCATGGGAACACTCAAATGCCAAATGTAAAATGTACAGCAATTGTATATCGTCTCCCTTGTGTTCCTCTCTTTAGTATACTTATAATACTGAATGCAATGTAAACATTATATACATAGTTGTTATACTTGCATTGTTTAGGAAATGATGACAAGAAGACTGTTCATATTCAGTATACACCTAATTTCTTTTCTGAACCTGTTTGGTATGAGGTTGGTTGAAGCCTAGATTTGAAGGGCCAACTGTATTTTGTCACCAATCTTTGTATGTATATTCATCAAACATATAGGCTTGTAATCTTTTCTTGTAGTATCCTTGCCTGGCTTTGGTATCAGAGTAATGCTAGCCCTATGCAATTTGGAAGTTTTTACCATTTTCAATTCTTTTGGAAAAATTGGGTTGGTGTTAGTTACCACTTGTTTACATACTTGGTCAACCCAGTGAGGTCATCAGGTCCTGAGATTTTCTTTGATGATAGACTTTTTACTGACCATTAAAAAAAATTTTTAGGTATTTAATCTCTCAATTTATTATTGGTTTGTTCATATTTTCTACTTCTTCATAGCTGAGTCTTGGTAGGTTGTATGTTTCTACAAATGTTTCCATTTCTTGTAGGTTGTGCAATGTATTGGTGCTTAATTGTTCAGTAAAGTCTTTTTTCTCTGTTTTTTTAGATTGTGGTCATGTCTCCTCATTCACTTATAATTTTGAGTCTTCTTTGTTTTCCTAGTCTAGCTAAACAGTTATCAATATTATCTTTTTAAAAAAATATCAACTCTTCATTTTGTGGATCTTTTCTAGTGTTTTTCTGGTCTCTATATCTGCTTTAGTATTTACTATTTTCTTCCTTCTGCTAAGTGGGTTTAACTTGTCCTTCTAGTTTACTGAGGTATAAATTTAGGTTGTTTCTTCAAGGCCTTTTTTTCCCCTTTTTTAATGTAAGCAGATTTTTTTAAAAACTATAAACTTCTCTCATAGAACTGCTTTTTCTGCACCTCATAAATTTTTCTGCATTGTGTTTCCACTTCATTTGTCTCGGGATTTTTGTTGCATTTTGCTTTCCTTTGTATTTCATTTTTGATCCATTATTTGTTACTGAACTTTCCTATTTTTCTTCCGCTACTGATTTCATGTTTCAGGTTTTTCTGGTCGTCTAGTTTGGGAGCAGGAGAATGACACTGGGACCCCTTCTACTCGCTTTCTTCCCAGGGTAGCATGGGTACGATGGGGAGGTGGCTGTGACGTGGCCCTTAGACTTGCCCCTCAGGAGTGAACAATCACTTCTCTAGCTTGCTGGGGGTGTTGAGGACGCTGAGCTGCAGCCCTCTAGGGAGAATCACCTCTCCTCTTTCTGTTCTTCCTCTGTAGAAGGATTTTGTTTCATTCTGAGAAACCAACAGCCCAAGAGATCATTTTACAGATATCAAAGGTAGAGGCGTTACAACGCACTGGCTGGTCTCTAACTTCACAATTTTACAGCAAAATCACCCACCTGGTACACTAAATACTTCCAAACACCCTTTAGCATCCTATGGGTACATATGAATGTGAAGACAAGGATGATCAGGTATTTGAGGATAACTAGAAACATGATAATGGGAACCAGTAGAAAAGGGATTTAAGACAAGGAAAAGCAAGGTAAGTGGAAAATAAAAGCTTCAAATAAAAAAGGAAAACCTCAGGCAGATGAGCAAATATATCACCTATGCAACCCAAAACAGGATGCTATACAAAAGGAACAGAGAGATCTCTGAATACAGTGGTTCCTCTGTTCGCAAGCTTAATTCTTTCCACAATTCTGGTTTCAAATCGAACTGGACAAGAACTAAGTCAAATTTGCCCATCAGGTCAGCATTGAACCTAATCACTGAATTTGATTTGTTTCTCATCCAATTTGGTTTGCAACCAGAAGTGTGGAAGGATTTAAGTTCATGAACCAAGGTATCACAGTAATAAAACTATCATGCCAGAATTAAAAGCTGTGACATCGTGATATTGTTATGTGTGGAGAAGGGAAGGGAAGAAGCGCATGAGTGCATGGATGAGTGTGTAAGTGGATGAGTGAGCATGTGTGTGTGAATGAAGGTCTTGTGGTTTAGACGTGGGTTTAGAGATGGGGCTTTTGGAAGGTGATTGGACTGTGGCAGTGTGATAACTAACTTGCTGTTAGGAAGTGGGTCCTGGCTGGAGGCAGGTCGCTGTGGGAATTGCCTGCAAGAGTGTATTTTCCTCCCGAGTTCCTCCCTGCTCCCTCTGCTTCCTGGCCTCCATGACACGAGCAGCCTTCTTCCCCGCCAGACCCTGCCACCGTGCCCGCCCCACCTTGGAGCCAGCTGACTACGGACTGAACCCTCTAAAAACACCTGCACCCCGACAAACCTCTCCTCCTCCACTAAGTTGTGGGTGTCAGGTATTGTGCATCTCAGAGACAAGAGAGTACCTAGGAGAAGGGATATTAAAAACAATCAAATCCTTACTTTTCATAGAAGGAAGACTTTATATCCACATTTTTTAAAAAATCAAGAGCTGTAAGTGTAACCATTTTACTTAGACATATGAAATACAGTAAGAAATGGCTCACAAATAAAAACAAGTTGCTCCTAGCTTTTGGGAAATCGGGACTGAGGAAAGCAAGGAACAGGGATTGCTACTTTTTGTGCAATGATTTGACAGTTTAAATTATAACATTTGAATGACCTTGTTAAAATGCACATTAAATTTAACATTAGTTAAAGCTGAAAACCTGGGCTGAGTTCGACCGTTCCCTGGGCAACCTTAGGTAAGTGCCTCAGTTTCCTTATCTATGAAAAGGAGGCTGGACCAGCTGCGTCCCCAGGCTGTTCTGAGACTTTTTCCTGATGGGAACTAGAGCAGGGGGCCACCTGGCGAGGCCTGGGCAGAGGAGGCACCCGGGGTGGGGGAAGGCCGGTGGGGGCAGCAGACTGGCCTCTCCTGGGCTTGGCTAGCCGAAGCGATGCTGTTGAAAACGGCGCAGCCTTTTCTTTGGGCTGTAAAGGCTTTCGACGTCTTCTGCTAAGACAGATTGTCTCATCAGAAATACCAACGTAGCTGGATGATCTGCAAACCAGCCACCAGCTAAATTTGCTGCCTCTCAAAATAGCCTTGGGATAACTCTAGGACAGGTCCAGTCCCAGATGCATTCATGGAGGGGTCTGCACGACACCTAGTACCCTCTGTTCCCAGGCCCTTCCCTCCTGGGTCTCCCCAGGGACTGAGGGACTGAGAACCCCGCGGCGGCCCAGAGCAGCTCGCACGAAACCGCCGGCTGCCAGGGAAGGGGTGCGTTCCAATGTGGGGTTCAGCCTTAAGCTGAGAAGGAAAGTTCTCGTGGGGAATTAATGTAAAACCAGACCTTAAAGAAGCATATTTTGGGAAGTGATGACATCCTCGCTCCTCTAAAATTATATCACACACACGAATAGAGCTGGATTCTGCTGCGCGTGGGGGCTGCCATCCATCCACCCGCCCCGTTCTGGGCTCCGAAGGCGGCTGCGCACTGGGGGCAGAAGTGGGGGTGCCGAGCGGGCGGTCCCCGCAGGAAACTCTCTAATGCCTTCCTGCCACACATCGCCCTTCCCAGCAACCCTGCACTCAGGGGCGTTCACACGCCTTCTGCCAGCGAGGACCTTGACCTTCCAAAACGAACCGCGTACTCCTGAGAGGGGGCACCCAGGGAAGAGACTCCCTTGTGCCTGTTAACTCGCTGGTCCTGGCTCCACCCTCCGAAGTTTGGCAGAGCCGCCAGGGAGCCTCTTTGCTCCCATGGCCCTTGGTTTATGAGAAGTCCAGTTCGCCATTTCCCGAAGTGTGTTCTGGGGCTCTCCCCGGGGCCCGCTCTCCCCGCTGTGTGATGGACCTCAGGGTGCAGGCAGCTTGGGGACCTGACGACCCGGCCATGACAAGGACATGCCCAGCCCAGGACCCAGGGTGCCGTTCCAGTGAGTACCACAGGGGATCCGGGTGGGGACCAGGGGTCCCCAGAGTGAGAATGAGAAGAGTAAAACTGCCTTGAAACCAGCCTCAGAAACTGACAACAGACAGATTGGGACTTGGTGCTCCCTCAGAGCTGATGGTGAGACACTGGCCAACACTGGTTCCATCGGGTGAAGACACCAGACAGCGGTGGCCAGCGCTTTCCTCAACCCCCCATCTCTGCCCCCGTCTTTTTGCACCTGTGAACCCGCGGTCCTTTTTCTGCTCTGAACGCCCTGCCTGCTCGCTGGTTCCCTGCAGGCCAGGACTCCCCAGTCTCCCTGCACCCTGCTGGCTGCTCAGGCTCGGGGGGCCTCGTGTGGCCAGTGCTCTTTCAATTGAGAGCTTCTGCTTCTAGAAGTAGACACTGCCCTTCAGACGTGGCCTGGGCCAGGGTGCCATGGAGCCCACAGGCAGGGCCAGAGGCGCCTTCCCAGCATCCCCGAGAGCAGGTTGGGGTCCAGGTGCAGTGTGTGTCCTTCCACTTCCTTGAGGAATCCCAGCTGTCACCTTGGGGGACAGTAGGGCTTGGCTGCATGGCTTTTGCTGAGATTAAATTAGAGGACACAGTGAGGTACAAAGGATGCTGCCTGGCCCTCAAGTCACCCCAAAAGGCAGCGTTCCTAAGCTCTGTCCTTATCATCTCTGCAGTGCTTGCCCTGCTGTCCTTATTGCTGCAGTGCGTGTGTTTGGCGCCCACCCAGCCCCCACTACCTGGCTAGAGGAGGCAGGGAAAAGGCAGTCTACGCTCACTCCTGCTCCTCAGTGTGGCCTCCTAGTGGCTTGGTTGGCGGCTTGGAAGAGAGCCTCCAAGGTATAGCACCTAATGACGTGGAGAGTAGGAAGAGATGAGATTAGGTAGACCAGAAGGCCAAGAAATACCCCCCCCCTCAGTGCTAGCCCAAGCTATTGAAAAAAAGTGCTCAAGATTTGAAGCAGGAAAGCAACATTCTAGTACTACGCTGCCCCTCAGCAAATGCATGAGCTTGTGAGTGATTACGAGCCTTACCTCGTGTCTCTCAGCAGCTATGGTTGACACCGATTTGTGATTGCTACGCACCTATTTTCCCCTTCCTGATACTGACATCTAGGAGGCTCAGGTGAGTCATGCTGATTGCTCAGAGGTCAGACTGTGACCGGTCAGGCCATTGAACGTTGCCTGTGTTTCAAGAATTTGTGTTCTGTCCTTCTGTCTCAAAGGCCTAGAAATGCTAGGGCGTCACAGAGAGAGCTGCCCTAGGAATGACCTCAACCCTGAGGAAAGCAGGGACCTCCACTCCGGGCAACAGGTACCTAACAAACCTGAGCTCCCACCCTCAGAAAGTTCATTTATAGTTATATATATATGTGATAATAAATATTTATAAAACGCCTAACTGAGCTTGAAGGAAAACATGGGTGATTGTGAGGGGTCCAAAATAAAGATGGCGCTTGTAGACGTGGACTTGCAGCTACCTGTGGGAGCAGGAGACGGGCTTTGTGCCTGTGCTGCGTTTGAAAGGAGACGTATGCACAAAGGTTGAGTTCTTTAAGCACCGCGTGTGCAGCAAGGCAGGCATAGCCAGCAGGAAGACAGTGGTGCTGGCCTGAGCTCTTTGGATGGGGAGTCTCCCGGGGAGTTTCTACGGTAAGTTGAGTCTTGTGAGCGGTTGAGCTGTGTCATAGCACCTGCTACCTGCATGATTCAGGATCTCTGATTCTAAAAATAGATACCGAGTGATGATAAGATGAATAAGGATGACTCTGAGGAATTGGGGTGAAGACATGTTGGTACTATGCAATGAACCCAAAGGTTTCTCCACAGGTGAAACTCTAGCGAAAGTAGCCCTGTAAACTTAACGAGCAAGATACACAAGGAAACTGCCTGTCAAAGACTATAAATCATGGACAAGGATTCTATCCATCCCAGGTATCCACCAAGAGACACAATAATAGCAACACCCTAACACCCATCATCCGTGAGAACTTCATGGGGCAGAACTATCAGTCAGTAAGAATAAGACTGCTGAAATGAATTCACACATAAAGGGAAAACTCAATAACATAAGAAAAAACCATGAAAATACAAGAAAATCATTTTAATGTTGCAAAAAATAAAACAACAGGATTACCAGAAACGAAGCAACCATAGGTATTGTTATAAATGAGTTACAGAACAGATTAGACACAACTGGAGAGAGGGCTCATGAACTTGAGAATATATCTGAGGAAAATACTTTGTGTGTGGAGGGTTTTCGATGATGTCATGGCTATATTTCAGAATTCCTGATCAATATCAGTCATCAGACTTATGAGCCACAGGCAGTCCCAATCAGGATAGATAAAATTAAATTCAATCCATGAACATCAGGTGAGTCAGTTTTTTCATTGCTGAGATCAAATACCTGAGAAAAGCAACTTAGGAAAAGTTCATTTTGGCTCACGGTTGCTGAGGGCCCAGTCCATGACTAGCTGACTCCATTTCTTCTAGGCCTGAGGTGAGGCAGAAATATCATGGCAGAAAGGGGTGTGGAGGAAAGCTGCCCAATTTATGGCAGCTAGGAAACAGAGACAGAGGGAAAGAAACAGAAAGGAAGGGGCCAAGCCCAGATAGAGTCCCCAAGGTCATGCCCTCCTCCAATTCCTTTAACTAGGCCCCACCTCCTGCTTCCATTGCCCCCCAATAATGCCATCAAATGGTGCTCGCATCAATGAATTGATCCACTGATGACGTTAGAACCCCCACATTTACCCAATCATTTACCCAAAGCCCATCTTCTGCACATGGAAGTTCCTGGAGAGTCATTTAGATCTAAACTATAACAAGCATCACACATTTTAGTAAAACTACAGAGTACCACCAACAAAGAAGAAATCTCCAAAGAGCAAAGGGAAAAAGAGCATTCTAAAGGAATGACAATGTGTAACTATAAAAGTCATAACAACTTTCAATAGCAACTAACAGCAGAAATAAGGGAAAATCTGGAATCATGTCTGTAAATAAATAATGGACTAAAAACCCCAAACTGTCAAGTTAGAATCTCATTAAGAGTTCAAAAAAAGAAGAATGAAGGCATGCCAAACAAAAACAAACAGGGTTGCCAATCAGTAGATCCTCTTTGAAAGATCCACTCCTGGCTTCTATTAAGAAGGAAATTCCTTCTATTAAGAAGGAAATTCTACCTAGAAGCTGAGCTACTAAAAGACATGGTAAGCCAAGAAACATGACAAGCACAGGAGGAATCCAATTAAGAATCCCTATGGGAAACAAGCGCGGTGTGTACACCGGTAATCTCAGCACTCAGGAGGCTGAAGCAGGAGGATTGCTACAAGTTTGAGGCCAGTCTGGGCTACATAGTGAGACCCTGTCTCAAAACAAAACAAAACAAGAATTTCTATGAAAACTACAGTGACCATGTTAAATAATTATGGGATATAATCAACACACATCTGAAATATTAGACTAAAATAACATGAAAGATGAGAAGGAGTTGGTGGTGGTTAAAATATTCTAAGCTTTTATTCTGCTTGGCAGCGTGAATTTTTACTAGCTTCCAACTTTATTAAATCAAGTCCACATGTTAAACAATTTAAGGCATGCTCTAAAAAGGATGTATAAGTTACAAGCCAGTAAACATATGAAGAATACACTCAATCAAATAGAAAGAAGCATAGAAAAGGGAAAATACAAAAACTAAAGTGGCATAATAAACCTGAGTAGATTAGTAGGCATCTCATATTTCAATGGATTTAAATCTCTGGTTGAAATGCAGAGGTTATCAGAGTAGATGTCCCAAAGCTTCCGATTCAATGTTGTTTAGAAGAACTATAAATAAGGACCCTGAAAAGTCAGAAGGAAAAAGACAGAAGTGGTCATGGGGAGCACAGAGTTGAGAGACAGAGGAAAAGGAAGATCTGGCGCCTGGCTACCCACAGCCTAAAGGTGACAAACCAGGGCAGATGGGGACACATACAGCCGTCCTAAGAAGGTGAAAGGGAGGTTTAGGAAAAATGAGTCTGGGGCTGAGTGCGGGAGGGGACAGAGGGGACAGTGGGATTAGGCAGCAGATAATATGGGACTCTGGGCAGAGGACAGTTGCACTTAGGAGGTGGCAAGAAAACTGGAGCAGGATAAGAGTCCCAGGGACCCTCGTTAAAAGCTGGATCCATCTCACCTTCAAAATGCTCAGTGCACAGCCCTAGAGAGGGCACCGGGTTTATAAGACATTTGCGGAGGGCTTCCTTGTCCTCCTGAAAATATTGCCAGGTGCCCGGCTAACATGACCAAACCAAGGCCCATTGAAACGCATTTAAAAGTGGAAAGCATTAAGAAACACACAGCAAAAGGGGTGCTCCAGTCACACCTGAGATCTGAGTGCCAGGATCTGGAAGGAACTAACACAGCTGCAAAACCTCCGTGGACACAGAGACCGACTTGCATCCGATAGGACTGTTGTATGCGTTTCTAGGCAGAAACCCACAGCCATGGCTATGTGGTGAGGGACACCCATGAACAGCTCTGACTTTCTGAGTTTCATTTTTTCTTACCTTAAAGCTTTTACTGCAACCCACCCATGGGAAGCTGAGGCAAGAGGATTATGACTTTTAGCCCAGCATCTTGGTTACTTTTTTCTCATTGCTAAGACAAAATGCCCAACACTCTAAGTGAAGGAAAAAAGGGTTTACTTAGCTCACAGTTTGTGGAGGTTTCAGTCCATAATCAACTGGCTCCAAGGCAAAGTGGCACATGGCAGACGGCAACAGTTCATGGCAACAGAAAACAGCACAAGCAACAAGAGCAAAAGGTGAAGAGCACAGAGAGAGGACTCTTTCTGTCCCTTAAATTGTATGTAGGCCACACCCACTTGGGTGTCGCACTCACACCCATGATCCCAGCATTGGACCATGAGTCATTCATGGACTCTGGAGACCTGCCCCCCTGACTGCATGAGGCTTTGGGGGACATCCAGACCCCAACCATAACACCCAGGCTGGGTCAGTTAGCCAGACTGTTTCAAAATTTAAAAACTGGAAAAGTGCTAGGGAGGTACCTCAGTGCAAAGGACTGGGGTTCAAGTCCCAGCACCACAAAAACTAAACAAAATGACAGAAAAAAGGACTATTGGGCCAGCTCTCTGACATCCCTTCTCACTTTGAAATTCTGTGAGCTTTGCAGAGTAGATTTTTTTTTAAATGTATGGTTGTTTCTATGCCTCTAAGTTGGGGGGAGGACTGGAGAGAGAGAGAGAAAGAGAAAGAGAGAGAGATCAACAACCAACAATCCACATGCCAGCTTTGTGCTCTCCTCTGGTGTCCAGCATATCCCTGTCCCTGGACCAGCCCGAATATGCATGTGGTTCTCTGGCTACACTCCCCTTTGCTTTCCCAAAACTGTGAGATGCATGAACATTTTTCAGTTACGTGATGTTTTCAGCACCAAATAATGGTGTTTCTAGTTATTACTCTGATGAATCACAGGGGAACAGTCTTCACCAAGGTAGAATGGCTCGCATAAAATATGTTCATTCAATTAAAAAAAAAAGAAATTGAAAAATAAGATACTGCCAACATGGGGCTCTGACTTACGCAGGGTTGATGCAGGGATTCAATTTGCAATTCAAGCAAGAAACGCACCAGCAAGGCACCTGTGCGCAAGCTCTGTGGAGCAGGGGGAGGGCTCCTGCTGCCAAATGAAAATCCTGTGCCTTGGAAGTTTCTGGAATGGGGAAGGGGAGGTGCAGTCAGCCCTTGGCTTCCCCCAGGACAGTATGAGCAGAAGATTCTGTGCTAGGGCTGCTGCAGGGATTAGTCATGAGAGCTGGTTGGCCTGCAGCCCCTACTGCCTAGGAGGCCATGTTTGTACCCTGTGTGTCCCTCCCTTCCCCGTCACTGATTAACTCAGGCTACACACTCTGCTAAACGTCATTCTTTCTTGATGTCACTATTCCCAGACCCCACACTGTTGTACTTTGAGAATGCCAGCACCAACCACCAGCAGGATTTTGGTTGCAAGCAGCAAAAGAAATCCTGATGCCTTTAAGCAGAAGGGGAGATTAAAGGTTCGCAGAGCCAGGGTAGATGGGAGGAGATCTCTGTAGAATACAAAGAGGAGTTTCTGGAATCAGTTTTCTGATCCCAGCTCTTCTCCTATCTGATGCTGTGATCCGAGGCCTCTGGCAGACAGAAAGTCACACAAGGCAGGGAAACATCCACCACTTTTCACATCCTCCTGGCTCAAGATCCTCGGAAAAGAGAATCATCCCAGGGAAGATTCTGATTGGCTGAGCCGGTCCACCCACAGACCAATCACAGTTGCCAGAAGACCAAAGCATCACCCTGGGCCCCCTGGTGGTCACAGAGGTGGACATCTTTTTAACTGAAGTAATAGAAAAGGATAACAGTAGTTACCAGAGCCCGATGTCAAAGGAAAAAAATCTCACACAACAGTGGTCCAATTTGACCCCAGGCCCTGGCTCATTCTGGCCTTCCCGGATCTGGAGCAGGCCCTTGGAGAAGGCGTTTCTTCCTGAGCAACGCTGAGTCTGTTTACTAATCACCTCCGAGAGGGCGGCTGCTGGAATACATTAGGCTAACTCGAGTGTAAGATTTTAATGACAAAACATTGAGACCTCGGGAGACCCGCGTCCTGCGGTGGATCAATTCACATACCTTTCACTCAGACCCAAGTGACTGAAAATCATTTTGTTCCCTGAGCTTTTAAAGGTCAGGAGTTGAAAGCTTCAAGAAAATCTCTTTCTCTATCACAGGAAACCTCTTGCATTTAGCGGCCTGTCACTCAGGAGCTCCCCAGGAGGCTGCAGAAACGGCGTGCAGAGAAAATACGGGCGCGTTCTTTCTTCCTTTCCTGGGTCTCTTTTGGCCAACTGGGGTGTACAGGGTGTGGGGGTGTTGGCTGGGGGACCCCAGATAAGCCCTGGGAGGAGCGGTTGGATGGGACCTCATCTGAACCCTCAGGGCAGTGAAGCCTTCACTAGCCACCTCACAGAGATCTGCTCTGGCGGTGTCCCTGAGCGAGATGAGACAGAAGAGCTGGGTCCCCTCCGAGGCGGGAGTGCCTCCCCAGTCCCCCACAGTGTCCCGGTCATCTCTACAAGAAAACTTTCTTCTTCCAGTCTGCTCCTGTGTGCAGAGCAGGTGTCCAAGATGCAGATAAAGCCCTGCTCCTGTGCCCCATCTTGGCAGGGACTCCAGGGATGTGTCCTCTCCACTGCCACTTAAAGACATGCAAATGGAGGGACGTCGTCTGTCAGATGGGCCTAATCCCTTTGTTCCCACCTGTTAGCCAGGCCAGCCTTTTTTAACCAGTTTTGGCTGAAGGACAGCTGGGAGGTGCTAATGGGGGGGGGAGCTGGTTGCCTGGCAACCATGGGCAGAGCTCAGGGGCCCCAGGTGCTCTGGTCCCCAGAGCCCTCTCTGCCTCAGTTTCCCCACCACTGAATGCAGGCAGAGGATCTATATAGTTTCCCTTCCAGGAAGAGGCCAGAGTGAAGCCCAGCCTCATTTCTATCTCCAGCTCAGCCCAAGCAGCTCTGGCCAGATATAGTGGTACACAGCTGTAATCCCAGCACTCAGGAGGCTGAGGCAGGAGGATCACCTGAGTTCAAGGCCACCCTGGGCTACACAGTGAGTTCAAGTACAGCCTGAACTGCATAGCAAGACCCTATCTCAAAAAATCAAAACAAGCCAACCCAAACCAAACCAAACAAAAAACCACCAACAAACAAAAAAAGCCAAAACAAAACAGCCCAAAGATTCATCTGCTAGTGTAACTCTTTGAAAGGTATTAGATTCAACGATCTCTCAAGTGCTTCCCATCTCTGGGGCTGTGGCGCCTACCAGAAACCCTGTTAGATAAGCAAGTGCAGGTAGCTGCAGCCCTGCATTTCCCACAAGGCAAAAACATGAGCTCAGAGAGGGTGATCACGTTTCTTAGCGTCACACAGCTGGTGAGTGTCATGCTGCTGGGGACTGTCATCTGCAGACAGGCATTCTTCTTGAGGAACCCAGGGCACAGGAGGCTGAGTAGGGATAGGAGGGACAGAATGGGACCCCAG